>ML976062.1:1142-18395 GCA_010015635.1 Clathrospora elynae
CGGGGTTGCCAGTCGGACCGAAGTAGGATCGAGGCGCAACAGGATCTGTATACCAACATTAATCATGATTTTAAATACTTAGATATTGACTGCAACGCGTTGTGGTGGACTTTTACAATCAGAGTAGTTGGAGTTTTGCGTTGGGACGATATTTTGCGTTGGGGTGGTAGGCCCGTGCAAAGCACGGGCAGTTTTTCCAAAACTTTACGATAGTAACCATTGGGCCCGAGTACCCCGCCATACTTCAATTCTTCTGCTATTTTGTAAGTACTCTTAAACTCCACGCTTCGATACGTCTACCGTACAACTCTACGCTTCAACGCGTTCACCGGACAACTGCGCGTTCGGCGCGCTTCTAGCAGGCAGCAGCTTCACGGTGATCTGGCTGCAGCGCCCGCTCTGAGGGGCCTGTACTATGTACTCCTTAGTAGGCGCTGCAGCCAGATCAGCTTCGAAAATGAACACAATTGTTAACTTCCTATCTAGATTCTCGGGCCTCCGCCACACTTGTATAACAATCACCACGGACGACGCAGAGCTTGCAGAGCGCATAACGGCGGGATAGGCAAATGCTATGGAAAACGCGTGACCCTCTCAGTCACTTTGCACACAGCGTAGACAGGAACGTTTGACGGTAGTTATTTAATAGCTATGTGTCTATCTACAGCAAGGCAAGGGCCAACATAAATCCTAGTGCAGACATTTTCTTTGTACCCTTTGTACCCTTTGTACCCTTTGTACCCTTCGAACTCAGAATGGGAGGAGATATCGCAACAGAAGTGGCACTAGCGTTCGCGGAAACCGTTCCAGTTGGAGAGACATGCGTGCTGGTGTTGCTGGGATTGCTGGGAATAAGATCAACCGCCGGCAGTTGACACGCGCCGTCTGTGGGAGATGGTGGAACATCAATAGCAATCAATGCGTTTTGAAGAAATTGATTATGTGCTCCACAAGGGTTCAGGCTGAAGACCATGCTTGCTTGACAGTGAGACCGTTTAATCGTTTGAGCACAAAAGAACCATTTAGGTTCTTTGTCGATGATCTTAACTTCGATCACAAACTTTCCGCTCACGTTCGCCGGATTAAATTGTCGAAAACCAGTGTCAAATCCTCCATCAATATGGCATGGGTCCGAGAGTGAACTCTGGGACAAGGTGTGGTTGAGACTAAGGAAATCGAAAGCAACTACGGAGCCAATGGAGGCGTTCAGCGAGGATGGCGAGAACACAAGCCGGCCTGCTTTACCGACAGTGACAGTGGTTGTAGCATGTGGCCGTGTTGCAGTTCTAGTAGGCTGTGCTGGATGTGTGGCATTCCAACCCCCCGTTGGATGTAGGCGAGGGTGTGCTGTAGTGTTCCAGGTAATCGCGGTGTGCCAAGGTGAGTGGGATGACGGCTGGTTGGTTGTGGAAGCCAGCACAACGGCGCTAAAGAGGGCGCAAACAAACGAGCAGAGAGCAGCCATATTCCTGCAGTTTGGAAGTACACAGACCCAACAGTGTTCTATATAACTCATTGTGTCTAGCTGACTACAGTAATAGGACCCAGGTATTGAACTTACGCAAACCCGTTTTGTACCTCCTTCCTACGAAACCCGTGTCACGTCAACGGGTCTATACTCAAAACAGTTTTCAGTTGTATCTATATAAGACATCCCACAGCTTTGTATTAGTCTTGTCAGAAAAGAACATCCTCGTCTAACACACCAAACACTAAGCAGGACTTAGCATTAAATTGACAACTCAAGCCAAACGATCTTGCCACAATCTTTAAACCTCCTTCACCATGACTTCAACAATCAGTCGATCCAACATTGTACAGCCCTCGTTTTTCGGTAGCCAAGAGTCTTCGAATGCGGGAGGGACTTCTTTCTTGGACAAGAGTACGAACGCTCCAGAAATCGTAGACACCGCTTCCTCTCACGGAACAGCCACAGAAACACAAAACACCGACAAAATTCAAACACCCAACAGACCCCTAAAGTACGATACGGACAAAGCAGCAGTAGCCGATAAATACAATGACTCCACAGACCCAAACGTACACAAAGACTTTGCAGTGGTAAAGCCGGACGACCCTACATGGGTACCCGCTGGGGAGGAATTCAACGACAACGCGGGCGACCTAGACAATGGGTCTGTCTCATCAGATGATGATGGAGACGCACCTATGGTTCCCAAGGGAATTAGAGAAGACTGGGCTCAGCGTCCCGCAAAGATCGAAGCTCTCTGGCGAAAGCTGTATCCGCATGTCAAGTACTCATGGAACAAGCAGGGCCAGGATGTCGACTCGAACCGGAAAAAAACCATCAAGTCGGTCCAAGCAAGTATCGATAAAGAGTGTGAAGCGATTTTTCTAGTCGAGTATCAAAAAGATAAGGCGAAATACGACAACAATTTGACTCGCCAAAGGAATGTTCTGACACAGAATCCTCGGTGGAATGCCATGGATGATGCCGCTAAGAAAGATGAAGACAAGGCATTGGTTGCCAAGGTGCAAAGCCAGCACGCTGCACGATTGGCGAAGGACTTCAGGTTCCCATGGGATATACTGTTCGGCCAAATCTAAGGCATGTGCCAAACACTGAATCAGATTGACAATATCACCAAGAAGATTGATGGCGGGCAAGAAGCACTCCTCCCTATGTTGCAAAAGGAAGAAAAATGTCTATTGGATGGTATTGCTGTATTCACAGAGCTATTACAAAAGATGCACATCGTGCCTCAATACGTAATTTCGACATACGCGATGGAGAGATTTTTGCAGATTGTCAACAAGTCCCCGGAAAGCAAAGAAGCCTACAAAGAAGCTAATTATTGAGTGATGCATCCAACCTTTGAACAGGAGGAGGCTTGGGATGAAGCGGCCTATGCAGTAGAGGGGATTATGTCAATTGTACAGTCGGACATGCGCACCAATACCGCGGAGAGTGAAATGAAGCAGCTTGTACAAACTATTCAGGACAAGGACTCTCAACTACAGAACCTCAACAAGCAACTAGATATCCCTGGAGGAACCTACAGTCTGCCAATCTCGATAGTCGACAAAATACTCAAACAATTTGAGGCTAGTAATGATGGTGGGTCAGGAGGAGTGTCAGAGCAGATCGAAATTCTGAAGAACTATGCTGGTACAAACCAGGGGTTGGTGGCGCAAAACTTCCTCAAGGCATTGAACGGCAAACCGCTTCCGCCTCTCAAAGAACCTTTGATGCTACCCGCTCCGAGGCTACCTCTTGTTGGGAATTCGACAGCCAATACATCGGGTTCTACCCAGTTGTTCCCGACAACCGCCAATGAAACCACCATCTCTACTACTCCAACAGCCACCACATCTGGTCCTGATCCTTTGTTTGTCTCGGAAGACGACAATCTTAAGTTAATGGCTTCACAGCTTGTGGATGGTACTACTGAGCTGTTAGACTACACAGCCGGAATGACGGAGTTTGGCTCCCTCGAGGCAACGCGGCCTTGTCAAACTGACAACGTAAGGTTCGCTCGATTCATTGTCAATGCAGGTACATCAGACTTCCCTCATTATACAATGGTCAAAGGCTCTGATTTGTGTCCTGGAGGCGCGGAAACACTATCCAACATACCAGGAAAAGATACTGTGTTTAATTACAAGGACCGGAAAGCATCCATGAAAACGAACGCAAACTACATGAAGAAATATGGTCCTTGTATAATAACATCACGATCTGAGGGTTATGCTCCGCGATCTGGGGCAAAGCCGTGTTGTTCCGACGCCTATATGCGAGTGGAGTACGTAGACGCCAATGCTCCGGTAGACTGGTTGAGCCGGACAGAGTATACTGTGTTGGCGCAGCCAATGCGCGGTTCCGGACAATGCGCGGCAAACACCATACCACCGGGGCTGGATTTGAGGCTGCAGCACCCACCACAATAGCTATTATCATAAGATTTCTTGATGGACAGGTCTGCATAACTTGAAAATTGATCCTATCTACTTATATCTGCTTGGTGTTTTGATACTCCGGCCTGATTGTGACTGTGATGTTGGATATGCTATTTCAGCACCTCCGGCTTTACTACCACCTGCTGCCTCCACCACGGGCTTATTTCTTTTGGTAGTCTGGAGGCCTTGCTTCCTGCTCTTTTTAAATAATTTGATGCAAGCTTGGAGTTGTTTTCTGGCTTGTTTGACTCTCTGATTCTCTGCCAGATCCGCCTTCTTCTTTGCTTTAGCTATCCTTGCCTCTGTCCTTGCCTCTGCCCTTGCCACACGCCTCTCCTGGATTAACCGGGCTTTGAGCTGCTGGTTAGATCGCCGTTGCTCAGCTGCCTCAGCTTTCTGTTGTTGTAATTGCTCTCCTTCAAGCTCTCTCTGCTCCAGCTGCTCACATGCTTTCTGGACCTTCCTTGGTGTCCATAATACCGCTCCACCATAATATTCTTCAGGCTGCTCGAGTAGAAGAGGCTTTCCACGCTTCTGGTGTCTCTTCTGGATAGATAAAGCCTCTCTTAGACCCTTGTTTTCATGCTGAATCAGCTGTTGTTTGACTAAAATAGAATGGATTGTTTGACTAAGCCTCTAGGTGTGCTTGGTCCGGCTTCCATTAGCTACTACCCGTAGGAGCCGTTCAATCTCTCTCCAGTTAGAGGCACTAAGTACTGAGACTGAGCTCTCTCGTGAGCTCTGGTCAGCTGGACTGATATTAGTAAACCTTCTGAGTATAACATCTGGATCCAGAGGTGATATACCGGTAGCTTCAAAGGCCTTTAGGATAAGAGGCCGCCTGAATGAGCTACTCCAGGCTTTCCAGAACAGGGTAAAGAAATCCCTCTTTGCAACAGACAATAGTCCCTGGCACCTGTGTAGGAATGCTGATAGTTCATTGGAGTAGGCGGTTGAGAGGGGCTTGAACATTGAGACATCAAGCGGCTGAAGTGTATGGGTTGAATGTAGTGGAAATATAGCCAACAGGATCTTGTTCTGATCACAATAGTTGATAAAATCCATGGTAACATAAGATCCATGCCCATCAAGGATAAGCAACCGGTAGGATTGCCAAGCTTTGTCCTTGGTCTGGCGGTCAAAGACCTGTTGAAGCCAGGCAAGACCAATATTGTTATTTGTCCAGCCTGAGGGGGATGCCATAATAAAGACTTGGTGTTCCTCAGGGTTGATAGCCTCTACCCAGCTTGACTGCAGAGTGCTAGCATTTGACTGATAGATGAGGCTTGGCTCAAGAGCTGATCCATCAGCACATATGCATGCTAGAACCGTGATCCACTCACGGAACCCGTCCTGGATAGCTTCTCTAACCTCCTTTTGTTCCCACATCCTTCTACTGAACACTCTCTTTGACCGGCCTGTAATACCCATAAGGAAGCCCTTTTCATCCATATTGTATATATGACGCGTCTCAACATTGTATTGGTGGATCTTTTGCTGCAGTAGGCTAAAGTATAGGCTGTACTTTGCCCGAGAATCAGCCTGGTGGCGGTTGCTGTCCATGCCAGTTGTCCATTTTGAGATGAGTTTAGTGCTGTGGCGGTGGATGAATCGGGTAACCCAGCTCTTGCTCACATCTGTTTGAGCTATTTTTGATCCAAAATTCCGGATCATCTCTCTGGTAGGTGGTATGCCTTGCTCAGTAAGTCTGTCTATGTACCGGACAAGCTCTAATTCCTGTGCGTTGCTGAGTTTCTGTCGGTTGAATACTTCTATTAAGCGGGGCTGAGTTTGGGCCTTATGCCTTCGCGTCAATGTAGAGCGTACAACACCATGTTTTCTAGCTATTTCCGAGTAGCTAAAAGACTCTCCAGGCATCAAGGATTCCAGATCTGCAAGCGCGGTCTCAATTGAACCCATATTGGTGGTTGTAGGTGGTGTTGAAGTTTGACCTGTTTTGGGGTTCCCCGCGCATTGTCCGGAACCGCGCATTGGCTGCGCCAACACGGTACCCAGCTTGTGGGGAAAAAGTGCGCCGAGCGCCATTTTGCGGAAAAGACTGCAGAATTTGAATTGAAGGCAAAATACATCAACGCCTGTAAGCAGAAGAGTCGACACCCAAAGACCAGGCTTGCATTGAGTGAGACGGATCGGAGAGATGCTCTATGGCTTTTCCCGACGGCGAAGTAACTACAAAGGTAGCACAGTGTGAGAGCCGAACGGAGATTCGATGAAGCGAGTGCGCGAACACTACTGTTGTCCATGAATGCTCTTCTGTATGAAGGAATCAATACATGTCAGGAGAGTCGCATTGCCACGCCACGTCAAGCGCCTGATCTTTGCGGGGTGGAGAGGGTTTTTTTTGGTCCATTTGAGTTTGCGGAAGATGTTGCTAGAGTTATAAGCTTTTGTAAACCATAAATGTAATGCGCAATGCAACTTACTAGTTCCTCCAAGAAATGTCGGTGAACCTCCTCTGGTTTTGAGGGTTTTAGGTTTTTGCCCAAGTAACACAACCTTAGCTTCTACAAGCGGCGTGGGAGCCTTGTACGGTCGATATAGATCCCAGCTCTTGAGGCATTCTTGTAAAAGAGCACCGTCTCTTTTTGCTAGTCTGACGGCGTGCGAGCTGCACCATGTTGCTCGTACCGAATTCTAAGGATAGAAAACCAGGGAAGGCAAATCCTTCTTGATGCAGCTGGCTAGTGACGCATTCGTAACACCCACCTCCACGCTCATAGGGCTCTTGGATAGTGCTGTGTTGGGGGAAGAGGTGGAGGAGGCGATGCCAGGCCTTCCTTCAGCTCCCTCTCCCGGGGTCGTTTTGTGAGGCCGTGCCGGCTGCCTTGTTCGCGTGTGTCGCGTCCGGGACGATGCCGTGCTGGCTGCCTTGTTTGCGCGTCGTGTCAGGGACGCAGACGTTCGGTGTGTTCGGACATCTGCAGTAGCTATCGTCGTTGTGGGGGCAGAGGTAGAGAGGGCAATGCCAGGCCATCCTTCACCTCCCTCTCCCAGAGTCGTTTTGAAGGCCGTGCTGGCTGCCTTGCTTGCACGTGTCGCATCAGGGATGGCGACGTTCGAATAGCCACGGGTAGCTGTCATCGTTGTGTGGAGGATTGTCTTGACAAAAATTGCATCTCTTTCACTACTCCTTGAGCATGTAAGCCGCTATTATCATTCCCTTTGTCGAGATTATTTGGCCACGGGACTGGGCTTCCGGCGCCGCGACCCTTGCTGTCATTACTCCTCCCCATCGTTGTCCGCGTCATTGTCAATGATGTAGAAATCGTCAAAAGTAGATGGTGCGGCCATGGACGTGGTCCTTTTGTCCGTCCAAAGCGTAAGCACTATCTGCTCGGAGCCAGAGCAGCTAGCGTCGACGGTGAGCTTGTGCAGTTGTTGGTTCGCAAGAAAGAACACGGCGTCGCCAGGCCTGACCTGCATCTCCAGGCCCAATTCGGGGAGCTTGAGGTGGCCGCCGACGCCTAAGGGGAAGATGACAGAGTAGTAGTGGCCATTGTCGTCCTTATCGTAGTGGTAACCAGTGCCGGCTCCAGTAGAAATAGAAACTGCGAGCATTGTGCCCAAGCCTCCCATTCGAAAGGCCGAAGTGCTTGCGCGGTCTGGGTGTTCCTCATACCATTTCTTGTGTGCGACAACCTGCTTGCCGAGATTGTCAATCGCCAGCGTCGTCTTTGCAATGGGCCGATGGATGCGCTTCATCCGAGTAGCGGTGGGCAGGTCAAACCACGATAGGTACCGCATGGCCTTAGAGGCGATCTTGTCGAGCTTAGCGAGGAGGTTTTGCTGTGCTTGGTCGCGAATCGCCTTGGTCCTCTCCGAGCCGACGGAGCAGAGCGTTGCAGCCGTAAGCGCCGGCGCGGCTCGGTATGGGCGCCAAGCTCCCAGCCAAAGTTGCTGAAACTCGAGACCGTGCGCTTTCGTTGTCTTAAACTTTACACCTGCATTCCTGATGTCGTTGACGCAGGCGAGCAGCTGTTGTTGATCGCTGTTGGACACACAATCGGCAAAACGGATGGCGGTAAACCGGGGGATTTCGGCATCGGCGACGTAGTTGGCGTTGGGGATGGCGGCGTGGCAGATCGCGGGCGTGCGGTGAATGGTGTAGAGTTCCATGCCCTCTACCTGCGCTTGTTCCTTGATAGACAATCTAGGCTTCAGCCTCAGACCGCGCAAGGACCCAATGAGGTACAGTCGCGGCAATGCAGGAACCGGGAAGGGCAGTCCTTGCCGAAGCTGTTGCTGCACGCCTCTCTTCTCGCGCTTGTTGTCCTTTCTGTGCTTCGCCCTTTCGTGTTTTTCAGCTTCCCTCTTTGCTTGACCGCTGAGAGCGCTCTGCGAGGGCTTAGGCGGCATCGTGAACGAGAAGTGCGCAACGCTGAGAGGGCGGATGGAGGTAAGAGCACGCGTGAATAGGGAGTTCGTGAGGTCTTGTGGCTCAGGCGCTTCATGGGCAGCTGATGATCGCGAACGAGAGCGGACAGAACCTGAAGACGGCCAACCGTGTCGCCCAGTTTAGCCGGGCTCGAAAGCACTTGGCAACGAGCATGGGACTTGGTATGTAGGCGCGCAATCAGAGGCTGTGAGACAGACAATCGGACGCTCAGCCCTCGTTGACGCAAAGCAGAGGAAGTGGGAGAGGAGACGAGGCGGCAATTGCATACGTAGGGTGTGGAAAATGAAGGTTTCAAGTAGGAGAGAGCGTACGTTTAGCAATTGTGGGAGCGCGAGGGGGAGTTGGGCGGGGTCACAGAGGACACGATCTGTCGATCGCGGGGAAAAGGGGCAGGCATTGCCCGTGCACAGAGATGCTAGACCCCATGCGGAACATCCGCCTGCAATGAAGTGGGATCTGTAACATTTCTTGGAGGAACTAGTATGTTGCGTTACACATTTATTTTTTATAAAAGCTTATAACTCTAGCAACGTCTTCCGTTCTGCGCTCAGAAGTGCGGGTGTTCGGAAACGGTGTGCTGTTTCCCTGTCCCTGCACCGGTATCACAGAATAGCCCAATCCGGTTGCCGGCTCCTGCGTTCAAGTACCGCACAGCTGCGTTCAGGAAACAGTCTGGAACGGGTTCTCTATAAAACTCACTCCTGTGCCAGTCGATGCTGCAGCAGAAATCATATCCATTCCCTAAGTTGAGCAGGTCCCAATATTCTTCACTACATATCATTAGGTCTCAATATTCTTCAACACCACTACATATCATTGCAACATGACCTCAGTCGCCCTGCCGCTCAACCTGCCCGGTCTCTCTTTGCCGAGTAAAGATGCCTCCGCGCAGCCCAGTGAAAGGAAAGAAAAAGAAAATCAAACTGCGCCCAAGGAGACGCATGCCGCTGCCGAGCCCAGCAAAGGGAAAGAGGAAGAAAAGCAATCTATGTTTAGCAGGAAAAAGTACTCCGACCAACCTGCGCAGGCCTTGGATAGCAAAGACGAGAGCGAAACAGAGGAAGGGGAATTGAAAGAAAGCGGAGAAATTACAGAGGAATTTGCACCCGAAAGCGAACAGCAGACTGAGGGCTACGTACAGCCTGATCTTTATGAAGGGCTAGTCGCTAGTGCCGAGCAACGCAACAACCGTCAGCCTGTTACCAGACCCGAAAAAATCGAGAAGCACTGGAAAAGCCTGTATATCCTTGTGAAGTCATGGTGGGGTAGGCACGGTGAAGATCTAGGCAGTTCTCAGCAGAAGATCATCAATGACATACAAAAGGATATCAGAAGGGAGTGCGTGAAAATAGTCACACGTGATTTGGCACAGAATCCCGACAAATACAAAACAGTGCGGGATGGGACCCTTGAAACCGCCAAGGAAGAAAACGAAAAACAAGAGGAGGAAATGCAGATGTCTGTAGAAGCCATGGAAATATTGGTTGATCAGAGAATGATCTCACATTACGTCCAGAAGATGTACCTACAAAAGTACCGGTTTCCACAACAGGAAATACTCGGCCACATGAAGGGTATAGCTGCAACAATGGTTCAGATTGAACACATGGAAGGCACACCAGAACAAAAAGAACAAAAAGCTTTACTTCTCAATGGACTTGCCGTGTTCTAGGAGAAACTCAAGGACTGGAACATCCCGCTGCAATCCATACTCTCGCCATACGCCCACCAGGTTTTCAACTCGATCGTGAATCACAGCGACGAGACTAGGGAGAAGTGGAGGTCGATCGTTACCGAGCTCAACAAGCCCACAAAAGACCAAGAAGAAATCTGGCAGCTGGCAGCTCCTGGTATTCGGGATATCGTTACAACTGTATACACGCAAGAGATGCTGGATGACGCCAGTATCAAGAAGGTCGATAATGCTTTGAGGAATTTAACGGAGCAAGATCATCGGATGCAAATCAGTAACGCTGAGAACTCGATCTCAGAAACCACGAACGCTCTTCCTCTATCGCTTCTGAACCAGATAATAAACGACTGGAAGGCTGAAAACCGGGCGGAAATGGACGCAGACAAACAAGCACTGTCGCGACTCCTTGCCATGCAACCACTGGCTGCAAACCTCACCAAGAGTCTCATAACGGTTGACCAGTCAATGGTCGAAAAATCGCTTGGATCACGTGCTCCTCAGTCACCAATCAGCCAGCAAAAGAATAACGTGCCGAATTTGCTCCCATCCGGCCAAGCAAGCAGTAGCAAGTCCAAGACAGCAAACCCAGTGAGTGACATGGATGGAATCCCCAAGTACCCCATCCAGGGAGTCCCCATCCCCAAGTCCCCCATGGGGGCCCATGGGGTACTTGGGGATAGCTACCCCTGCTGAGATTGTCGCTGCCAGGCCTATTAAGGTTGGTGTTGCTGTCGCCCCACACTGCTTATTGTAAGGTCCAATATCAGATTGCTCGGGCCACCAGATTTTCTCTCACCTACACCACAAAGTAATGAAAAGTTATTGAATACATATCAATTGATTGCTAGCTATCTCATCAAACAACGCTACGATTGTATAGCTCAGTGGTAGAGCGCCAGTAGTTCATTATCATTACAGCTTAGGATTGTAACGACGCAGGCAAGACAACAGATCCGAATGTGGCGTGGTCTCACTCAGAGGCATATGGGAGTGCGTGGGAGATCCGTAACCTGAGATCTATTGACACCTATAGGTCTTGTACGAAAGGATTGCAGAAAACTGCCTATATACATCTAGGGAACGGGAAGCTTAAATACATGTAGGCTAGGGAGGGCTGAGTCAGAACAAGGTCAGACTCAGGTCCAAATCAGGTCCGGTATGGCTCCGAGTCTGGACCTGGGTTTTGCTGTAACAAGGGAGGACATGAGCTCCGGATTGGCTCCGAGTTCTGTCCTAGTAGGTAACCTTGTTACAAGGATAGTGCTAGGCTGCAGGCCTGGTACTATTACCTCTGCTAGCCTACGCCTACTTGCTGCTCCCGTTGTACCACATATCATCTGACTCTGGTTCTGGCGACGGCCCATCCTCTGCCTCAAACTCTGCTACTTCAGTGCCACGGAGCTTATCGTTCTGGTGCACCCCAACGCTCACCAAGCCACTGTTGCCCCAGTGATTAAGGCACAGCAGTGCTTCAGATGTCTCCTCGTCAAGGCGGCGTCTCTTACCACCTCCAACGCACCCTGCCATGCTGAAAGCACGCTCCGCTTCAGAGCTCATAGCTGGACAGGAGTACACGTCAATAGCAAAGCGTGAGAGGGAAGGATACCTTAACCTTACTGCCTCGCGTAGCCAATACTGGAGCGGTATTAGGTTGTCGTCTGTCTCAAGCTCACTGTTGAGGTATAGTGTAAGCTCGTCTCCAACCTGGCAAGGGAGATTGAGCTTGCGGCTCTCTTTCAGCACGTCGTCCAGGTTAGTGTGCTTTCTCTTTCTGTTCAAGCGTGGGCGCTGATTGGGGTCCAGTGATCCAAGTGGTGCTCTTCCTTGAGACAAGGAAGGCAAGTTTGATACCTGAACAGGAGTTGTAGCGCAAGGCCGGTAGTCTCTCTCCCACATGCGTCGAACCTTCTCCAACTGCGTGTCAACTTCAGTGGTTGTCCAGTTTGCGCTTAGGTATCCAAGCTTGCCGCGCGGATCAAATAGAAGAGCAGCGGTATACACTGGTGAGTTGTCCAGCTTTGTGTAGTACTCATTGGCCTTAGCCCAGGCATGCTCAATTGCGGCCCAAAAGACTGCGCTGGTGCTGCTTTCAGAATACTCAACCTTAAGCTTCTCCATCTGGGATAGGATATATTGCAGTGAGTCATAGACGTCACGGATACCGTTCGCAGTGTGCTCGCTTGGGCGGTTCTCCATGCGCTTTGTAAAGTACTTAAGTGGCTCCAGCATGTTAAGAACCTCGTTGATAATAGCCCAGTCGTCATTGCCAAGGCGGTCAGTGAAGATTGAGTTGGTAATTTGATTCTCAACGTCATCATCTAACTGAGATGCGCGAGTTGAGCGTATCTGCGTAGCGTATTCGAGATCAAGAAACTCGTCCAGGGCGTTACGGAGCTCCCTGGCACGGTACAGCATATCGCGGGTTGAGTTCCACCTGTAGAGAGTGAGTAAGTGTTTTTATGATCCCTAGTGAGCAGTTCAAGAATAGTTGAAAAACAATGATATGACTGTCTAGTGAAAAGGAAGAAGAGCATAGCTTGCTTACCTTGTAGAATTGTCCCGCTTCAGCCTCAACGGTTCAAACCGACGACGTGGTTGGTCTAACGTATTGTTTGCCTTCATCCAGAGGCGATGTTGGGCCTCATCAAACCGCTTGACTCGACCAGGAGACTTGTTCACCCATTGAACAATCTGTGCAATCATTCCAATTGGTCCTTGGGCTCGCCACAGTGCTGCTTGCTCAGCCAGGTCCTTAACGTTAGCAACCTCGCCGCGGAACTTGTCGTATTTGTTTCCGTACAGCAGCTCCTGTGCAACAAGGTTAAGGATGTGGCCAATACAGCGCAGTCGCCGCTCCTCTGGATCAAAGTTGTACTGCTTTGCTAGCTCTGCTACACAGGTATTGTTGCTGGACGCGTTGTCAAGGACAAAGAAGCCTAGCTTGTCACCAAAGTTGTAGTCCTTGATAACACGTACAACTGATTGTGCAATTGCCTGTCCGCTGTGGCAATCACCCATCTCTGTGAGGGCAAGAAGAGCAGTACAACAATGGCCCTTGCGGTCAACCCAGTTTGCTGTAATGCCGTTGATAGCCTTCTTGTGACTCAACGTCCATAGGTCAAAGGCAAGGTGTACGCGGCTAATTGACGTCGCCATGTTATCCTGGATCTCCTGTTTGTGGATAGGAAATTCCTGATTGACCCATCGGCTCACAGTGCGCGGATTAGGAACTACAGATGTCTGCAGCAGTGGGTATACACTTTGAACAATCTTCTTGAAGTAGGGTAAAGCTACTTTCTTGAAGGGGACAACGTCGTATACAATCCAGCAGAAGATATCCTTGCGGAGAACGTCAGGATTGCTTGACTCAGTGAGTCGGTTGTACACTGCCTGTTGTTTTGGGTTGCTGCTACTAAACACCTCCATGGCCTTGTCCCGTTCAAACTGCGTTGTCACATCGTTTGCGTTCTCTCAATAGGTTGAGTAGTGGAGCTTCCTGAAGTGATCTCCCACCCCTTTAGATCCATTAAGGATGCGTTGGGGCCTCTCCATCCTAGGGTTGGCAAGGTGGCAAGTCTTGCACAAGAAGCACTCAACCTCCTCTATTACCTGCTTCTTATTGTTGAACTTCTCGCCAACCAGAGGTACCCCAAATCGCCGCCACCAGGCATGGGTCCGCTTATGCCGCTGCAGTCTTTTATACCCCCTGAGAGGACTAGCATTCCAATCTACCCAGCTGTAGTCAAATGGCATAGCAATAGTGGGGCGCGCCTCAGCAGTCGCAACGACAGAGTCATCATTGATCTCCTGATACTGCGTAGGCACCTCAAGCTGGCTTGACTCAAGCAAAGAGAGGGCGGATTCGTTGTCATCCTCAAGGATGTTGAAGTTTGGACCAAAGGGGCAACGAACAGGTGGTTCGGGGTCAAACTGGGTGCCAGGAGGCCCGCGCTGGGTTCCAAACTCATAGTTGAAAGACATGTTAAAACGGTGTAATTATTGTATGTGTATTGATAGAGCAATGTTGATGGAAATGGGGTAGTGTACATAGCGAGAGATGGGATGAGGTTGAAGTCGATATATTACTTTTGGCCCGATTGGCTCCCCAAAACACAACCACGTCATAGATTTAACCCCTATAGTACTAGTGCTACCCCAACAGGTTAGCCTCCCTGATTCCATGGGTACCCATGGGCTCCATGGAGATACTCCAGGTGGGTTGGGTACCCATCCATGTCACTCACTGAGCAAACCTGCTATTCAGCCAGACTGACAGCGCCTCTAAGTCCGTGTCTAAGCCTGCAGTCATTGGATTAGGTATCACAGGAGTTGATAACGTTAGTCGCTCTACACCGGAGAGCTTGCAGTCACTTCGCGGGAAGCTTACTGGGGATGATGTAATCGAAATGTTCGAGTATCAAAATGGCGTCACAGAGTTTGGGCCTATGGTTGCGATCCGGCCTTGTCGAACGGACAACTTAAGATTCACTCGATTCATCGTGAATGCAGGTACGACAGACCGACCTCATCACAAGATCATCAAGGGTACAGAGTTGTGTCCTGGTGGAGCAGAAGCGCTTTCGAAGGAGAAAAACAAGGAAACCAATTTCAACTACAGGACACGAAAGGAGCTTATGAGGAACACTCCTGGCTACTTGAAAACCGTTGGGCCATGTGCTGTAATGCCTCGTCCCGAAGGCTACGCACCACGCTCTGGGTCGAAGCCTCGCCGACCAGATACCTATATCCGGGTGATGTACAAGGATAGACAAGAAGAATGGCTTACAAGAACCGAGTATGTCCAGCTTGTAGGCCAAAGCTGTGCAGAACGTCACCTGAAAGCCCTGGTTGCAAAATACCAAACACGGTCGAACTACATGGATGAATGCAAAAAAGCAACACTGCATCCAGGTACAGGATTACCGCTCACCCAAAAGGATCGAGAAGAAGCACCCTGGTTGTTTCCTGATGAGCATAAGACCGGTAGCTTCAACGTGGCTTCTAGCCAGGATGCCGATGACGATATCGACGGAGGCTTTCAGGAGCCTACTATAGATGACGGTGGTGCTCCAGATGCGGAGTCGCCCTATATTAATCCATTCAAGAAGGCAAGAGCTTATTTGCCAGACAGTATATGCTCAGACGAAGAGTTGTAGTGACACGTGCTAGGCTGTTAAAGGACAAGATCTAATGTATAATTGTACCTAGGTAATCAATACAAGAAGTTTCTTGAAATGCATGTGATAGTGTGGTATGAAGCAGCGCCAACCTGAGAACTATATCATAGCCGCTTATACAGGGCTTAATGAGCCTGCGTCATTTTATAGTGGAACCGAATGAAAGCTAATGCGCCCTCTACCATAAGCATCTCACGCCATCCAAAGGACGTGGTCGTTGCAAATATGTGCAACCTGTCATCACGAGCGTCTCGGGCCATATTTGGCGTTTCCGAAACAAGTTTCTGTTGTACTCAGCATCTGCAAATAGGGGAAGGGAAAAGCCATACCACAAAGGATACGAAACGAGACGCAATGGTAGAGACGACCGCATCGTTCTCGGTCATCAGATTGGGAAGAATCTTGCCAAATTGAGACATGTAGTCCATCAGAGCTGGCATAAGTAACGCAGGACGGCTGTACGGCTGATAAAGACCCCATTCTTCCAAGCTCTTTCGTAACCATGGGAAGGATGCCTGAATTGCTGCTTCTGCGTAGCTACGGTTACATGCGAGCAGAAACATAAAACCTCCGCAAAATTCCGGTGGTATAGGCATAAGAATGAATCTCTTCTGACGAAGGTATGTTGTCCAGGTCTCGAAAGCGAAATCTTGAAGGTAGGAGTGCTCGAGCGCAGCAAGTACACTGCAAAAGTTGTCGAAGATCCTCTTGTGTGCGCGCTCGGTTGCTTGCACCCTTGAACAGACGCCATATCGCCGCTCACTCCGGGGCTGCAGGTCCTTCTCTTTCCAATGTATTAAATCGTCATGTCGAAGAGACAACAGAATACGGTTCACTATTGCTCTCATGCTCAACCTTGCCTGCACCGCAACACTTGCTAAGCTAACTACAAAACTACAAAAGTATTGCAAGATTGCTTCTACTGCAAAATCAACTGCCTCATCACCTGTACATCTCGCCTAATCAAGCCGATCAAGCTCATCAAGCTATTGTCTACCCACCGGCTGGCTGAATTGCAGTTTTCTATGGACGCTGGCTGGATGGATTGAAGCGATCAAGCTACAAGCCAGCCATCCAGCTCATCAAGCTGGCTTGATGATTGACAAGTGTGAAGCCCAAACGGGCTCAATAGCCGTGAACACATGATTATAGGAGCGTGAACCTCCGGGCTATCAAACACATCTCTATACCTGACTCTAGCGGTGAGTGTGAGCGCATGTTCAGCGAGCTTGGCGACCTTCTCGAGACTCGAAGACGCGCAATCTCATCCCAGTGATTAGCAGCTGTACAGTGCGTACGTAGGTAGCGTAAGGCTGGCTTTGGCAGAGGCAGCGGCGTTGCAACACTGAGTACGACTGACGACGAACTACATCTCATCTGGCAGCCGTGAAATTGGGATACTGACAGCAAGTAATTTGTATATAAAGCTTATCTAGTACACTTAGTTTTGTCAAGCCTCGATCAAGCCCTCAATCAAGTCAACTCCAAAACCGCTATCAAGCCGATCAAGCCAAGCCTGTTACCATTATTGCAAGCCTCAAGTCAAGCCAGAGGCTGAGGCTTGATCGGCTTGATTGTTATCAACTATGCATGTGGTACCACATCAGTGTTCGCAGATTATGGGATTCTAGCTCTACAATCGAAGTTACCAGCTCCGCGGTGCAGATGTTGGCTGCAACCTCATTGGTGTCGTTCAAAGAATACTGTCATCTTCTTCCGGATAATTCCGCAAGAGTCGGAGTACCTGCTCCAATGGCACGCTACACGTACCATTTGGATTGCGAAAACGATCTGCTAATTTCCGAACCTCCCTTCGGCCCCGGGTGTCGAGACCACAGGTCATTAATGTAAGTAAATACTCATTCATTCGTCGCTCCCCGCTCAACAGCCGTGATTGTAGTGCCCAGTGATCTCCAAAACTGGAGTAGTTATCCCCATCGCACGCGTCAGGCTCGGAGCCATCGTCGGATTCCAACTCATTTTCGGATTCGTCAGGCTTGGAGCCATCGTCGGATTCCGACTCATTTTCGGATTCATCAGGCCCGGAG
>ML976062.1:23884-34713 GCA_010015635.1 Clathrospora elynae
TGCACCGCAACACTTGTACTTTCAGAAACTTATCCCTCTTGAAAACCTACCTACCCTAGGCCTAAGGGGCTACTGCCCCTCATGTCCTCCTATAGTCCCAGACTTATATAGGACATTAAACAAATACATACATACGATCGCAGTGGGGGCTTGGGGCTTAAGGCTTAGAAGCAGACCTGGAGAAATAGTCTAGAGAGATTCTGCAGACCTAACGGGTGCCCCGAGTTTTTAAGGCTCGCTCGTTACTCATTTGTCGGAGCGCATAAAAATCCCGACACGCGGGTAGGAGCTACCATCAAAACGACCGAGGTGATCGCTTGATGGGTGGGGCAGCATCAGAGTCCATTGTCTGGACTGTTGCAGTACCTTGTCTGTCAACTTGCGCCACCCCAAACGTTGACTAGATCATCTAATATCGATATCGATGGAAATTTGCTAATGCTCAATACCGTCCTCAGAATTCCAAGAATTTCTCCTTGTCTGTCCTGCGTTTCCGCGCAGAGAGCAGCTATCATTTGTTAGCGCACCGTCAACGGTGAATTCAATGCACACTAACCTGCATATACAGCCTGGAAGCTGACGAAAGCCGATGGCAAATTGTGCGACTGTTGCGCTACGGCAATTCCGCATATAGTTGAAGTGCTCTCGCGAAGCAGCTTGAAGCGCGTCTGATACTTGTTCAGACCGCCGGTAGAAGGCTGATTCAATATCATGATGATCCGTGCGAAATGGTATGTCTGGATAGCAGCAGCATGCGCAGGAGGGTGGATCCAGATGGGTGCCACTTGGTGCGCCTCTGTTAGCGAGGGCGTCGAAAGTGCTTGTGGAATAGCAGCGATGAGGATAGGCTCAAAAGAAGCAGGTAATATATTTTTCCAGGCATCCAGCATGCGCATCAACGTCTCTCCCGCTTCCATGTAACCTGCTATGTCGCCTTTCTTTGGTGTTGCGGCAAACTGCACACACTTTGCAGCGATATATATGATCCGCGTTGCCAGCTCATCTGATGTGAGTGCAGACATGGCAATCTTTGGCTGGTGAATCGTCAGCGTTGGCCGTCCTGTGCGAAATGCAGCCCAGATGTCCTGTCGTAGCCAAGCCCACCAGACTGCACGCTGCAAGCCATGTATCGACTCGCCGCTTGTATCGGTATTTCGCTGGATCCAGAAGGCTCCTCGCAGATGACGATCCCAGTTGCTGTGATCGGATGTTGCTGCTGTTCCAAACATTTCATAGGTGGAAATCATGATAGCCGTGACGAGAATCTCGTGAGAACCCGTGTATGACTGGTAAAGTAGGTTTTGCGACAGGTAGTGTAGAGTCTCGTAATAGAATTGTTCCGCAAAATTACTCGTGCTTGGCGAATAACTGGAGGCTGACGTAGGCGTGCCGGGCTGTAGCTGGGATTGAGCTTCGTGAATGTGATCCTGGGGCTGGTAAAGTGCCATGTGACAGGCTCCCACAGCCAAGAGTGACTTCAGGAGCCCTACGTTGCGCAAGGCGAGATGCGGGACCACGCTAGCGAAATGTTGTGCGGGATCGAATAGATCCAAAATAGGTGCCACCACATTGACATAGTGATCGAAGAAGCCAATTTCTTCTCGCTTTAGCTCGATTCGTATCTCTGTGTTCCAAGGCTGGAATGGGATGGTGACTACCTGGGCGTCCCCGTTACCGAAAGGAATGCCACCCGACTCGGGAGCAAGCGACTGCCGAGGGGACTGTCTCCGCGATAGACTGGCGATGTCAAAGTTCCAACGATTACTGTGAGTCTGCCCTTGCATACTGTTGACGGCGTCAGCTGCAAGTAGATCATACCACTCGACAGGTCCAAAGTTAGGTGTAAGAGTGTCGCCGAACGTAAACAGGCTGTCGTCAATAAAGAAACATTCTTCCGGAATTGTATCGCCCGAGAGATCTGGTTGCTCGGCAGAGAAAGAAACCCAGGATTGTGTGGGTCCCGGGCTCAGCCCACTGGTGGGCGCTGGGGCGTTGACGGTCTCAGGTATACAATTCATTAGCGCCGATTCGGTTACACCAGGCATCTGGCTAGTCTTGCGAGCACTCAGCGCTCGCGGCCGTCGAGGAGTCTCGGTCTTCTTTGGGTAGACACACTCGCGCTCAACCCTTTCGCAATTCTTGCAACTCGGACGAGATTCTTCACATTTGACGCGGCGCTTACGGCATGTTAAGCTGTTATTGATTAGTTCATGTGATCAAGATGAGCTCTGTGCTGTGGCGATATATTCACGGCTCGAAGCAATTGCGGCAGACGGGTGAAAACAGCAACTCTGCCCACGCCTTGGCTCGTACAAAAGTCGAGAACTTACCAGCCTGTCGAGGTCCTCAGTCCACGTGATTTGGAAGGCATCGCGCCAATTTGTGGGGAAGGAAAGCGAGCATGGAAAGTGGTCGTCGCGAGTGAAATGAGATAAGGCAACAGTTCCATGCGAGCGGGCAGGACTGCTAAAGACACACGCAAGCTAGCCGCAGTCGCGTGCGCAGACGGGCGGAGCCATAATTGGACCGAGGGCGTCTAGAGTCAACGCGAAGCAAAAGCGGTGATGACGTGCAGCCGTCGAAGAAATGCCGAAGTCTGGGGTGGTGGTGGAGGTGGAGACAAGCGAGTCAGTTCGTTTTACATAAGCGGCAAGCGCCACCACGAAGCAACGAAGACTTAGCCTGGACGTGTTCTCGCAATCGCATCACACTTCAAAGATATCTGGGCTCTGGCTTCAGGTTCCAAATCATCACAGCACAAGTGCAAGGCCCGAGGGGTACCGCTAAGCCATCGATGCGTCGGTAGCATCACTACTCTTATCAAACCGCAAATTAATGCAGTCAAAAGCAAAAGCAATTTTTTAGAGTATCTGTAACGGTTAAGATGCCTTCTATTCAAGGGAGCAGAAGGTTGGCCAGTTGATCTTTTGCTCCGCGACAGTATCTCAGTAGACGATCTCACTCCAAAGATATCCGAAGGTGTTCCGGCTACACTCTCCCCTTCACTCATTTCCCCACCCTCTCCTTCTCTCAGGTGGAGCCATCAGCCGATGCATTGACAATATTCTACTACGCCCAAGCGCAAGTTGAGTTAATAATTTATTTCGCATTCGTGCCAAGATACCATGCAGTTGTCATCGGTCGCGTCGACCTAAGTTTGATGGGGAAGTCGCGAGATTTACCCAACGCAACGATGTTCAAGTCTTCCAGGGTTGAGCAAAAACTCTTCTCGTCTGACCAACACTGCTTCATGGACCCATGGGTATCTCACCATTATCTTCTCCTGATATTTAACGTGATATTTGCTAACGCCTCTTACAGTTCTCAAAATGAAACTCCCCACCATCATGTTCGTCCTTGCCAGTTTTGTCACCTTCGCAACAGCATAGACGACTTCTCATGCTCAGTGCAAATCCTTCCCCTTAACCCATATTACTCTTCAGCGCTAACCCGTACCGAATGCTCTCACAGCCATGCCTTTATCTTGCGCAATAGTATCAGTAGGAACTGCTACACCAGCATTCGGCATTTTTTTAATCATTTACATTAGACTATCTATTACTAGCATAAGCACAATGAAGCTTATGCAGCCCTAGGGCTATAGAGCGCTGCGCTTGCATTCGGCATTGATAAGTTGAAGATGGCTGAATGCGAGTTTGGGGACTGAGTTGTTGAGATATTTGGCAATCATTAGGATGAGGGTTGTTCCCATAGGTATCGGGGTGGAAAGATTGGATTTCGGATGTTCTTTCACATGTAATGATATTGAGGCAAGTGCGTGTTGCATTAACTCGAAGGTCTACGCAACACAGCCACCGTAGTAGATGAAGCAACAGATCGGGGGCAACTACTCCCAACACTCACGCTCACCACGCCTTGCAAATGCCTACAATATCGAGCTCGTGACTTCCTCTGATCTCCCATTATCCTCAAAACCGCTCTCACTACGGTGATCCCACAACAAGCCACTCACAATGGCGCCCCTGAAGCGGTGGGAACCCCATACTTCGAAGCCCGTAACACACTATTTACTATACATACCTCGAGGTTCCCAAAGACCCCCACACCCAACATCTCAAACTGTTCCTTAATTACTTACAATCCACGCAGAGCTACGCGACAACATTTACACCCTCGCCCTATCCTCGCACCCACCACCACAAGATCCTCCCATACTCCTCGCACACCCTGACACCGTCTCTCTAGACTCTCTCCCCGCAACATCCCGGCTCCGCGACTGGTTCCGCATGGCACGCCAATACCTCAGTTTAACACAGACGTGTTCCCGCCTGCGCGACGAATCCCTTCCCTTGTACCACGCGCAGGTGGACTTACCAGTGAGTATCCATATCCGCTACATACATCCATACATCCATTTCTTCCTCTTAACACCCGCCTGCATGCTTGCCCAAACCCCCAGGACAACGGCCAAAATCCACGTCATCATGCGCGAGAAAAACGCAGTAGATACATACCCGCTAGGCCCGCTTATCCAGCTTTATCCGCGGACGGAGAATGCGAGGTGGTGGGACTACTTTTGCCATTGCGTTGAACGGGTGTTCATCCAGGTGGATAGGGGTGAGATGGAAATGTTGTATATTACTGTTGGAGCGGAGTGTGCGCTTCTGTGGATGTGGGATGAGGATGGGGGCAGGGAAAGGGAGATGGACGTTGGGCGCGATAAGATTGGGTTGCCGTGGGGTCCGTGGATTGTGGGACGGGTCTCGAGTTGAGGGAGCTGTATCATTATTGCGGGAGTTTGGGGACATCGTTTGAGATTAAACTGGACAGAGGGCCGCCAGGGCGTATCGAGGTACAGTGCAGGACTATGCAGAATAAAAACACGTAGCTTGGTCCTGAGAACTGGACCATGACCCAGAAAGCGCAACTATCCTCCTCGTCCTCTATACCCGCCCCCCCCTCTGCCACGCCCTCTGAAGCCACCGCCACCCCTAGCACCTCTATACCCCTCCGACCAAGGTCCGCGGTCTTCACCAACCTCCACAATCCGATCCTCATCATCGAAACTATACTTATACATTTGCTCCATCTTCATGCCTCGTCCTTTTCTAGTCTCGCCAGGTGCCCAGTCTCTGCTTGTCTCAGTATCCAGCTCTTTCAGCCTCAGATCGGAAATGTCATCGGATACAGGGAGGTAGAAGAGTTGTGGTTTCGCTTCTGTGGAGCGGAACAGCTCGTCGAGGGTCTTGAAGGAAGCTTCTATATCGTGGCGAGCATCTTTCGACGGGGCTATTGGAATCGAGGGAGTTGTCGGTTGTTGTGTAGATGGGCGGCGGGTGTCGATGCTTGCGCGGGGCCCTCGTGGGGCGTTTGCTGGGGCGTTGGATCCGACTTCTTGGAATACGGCAATTATGCTGCCATCGCTCGACTCGGGGTATACGACTTCGAAGCGCTTCGGGGCCATGGATCGACCGTTCGTTCTCTTCTCCTTCTCAGCAGTCACGGCGTCTTCCTCTTCTCTGATCCAGTCCTCTACGTTTTCCTCGGGGATGAAGTCTACCCAGAGCTCTTTTCTATTGCCTTCGGGTGGCCATATCGAGCCATGTAGCGATGCCCGTGCTCTTGATGCGGCAGTCTTAGTGCTGAACAGGACGAGGGCGTGTGTCTTCATTGCATCGAGGAAGACGGCTTTGACGATAGTCGGGTCTGGTGAGCTTGATGGTGGGGTCGCGAGAGAGACGAGGTGTGCGCGTAGTAGTTCTGGCCGGAGTGGGCGCATAAAGTTGCGGATATAGAGTGCGGGTGTCACTGGATGCAGTGCGGGTACGGTCGGCCTGTCGTCTGTCAAAGCCTCCATTGGCGTCTCGTCTGCGCCCGACTTGACGAGGTCCTTGTATCGGGTCGTATTTTCTTTCCTCTCGCGCTTCGTGTCGGGATCCACGATCGGCGATTCTCCGTCGTCCGGCATCCTCTGCTCCATCACAACATCGTCGTCTTCCTTCAAATGGATCTCAGGCGCGGGCTCCTGACTCGGCCGGTGCTTCTTAGCTCGGATATCTTGGGTGGGCATTTCTGGCGTGCCGCTTCTTCTCTTCCGCTTCCTCGAGTCGGCCTCCAACTCTTCGGTGTTCAGCCTCGAGGTCTCGGCTGTTGCAGGCTCGTGCACTGTAAGCAGTTCGGGCTTCTCCACTGATTGCTGCTCGTTCGGGACAGGCGAGGCCGTCTTCTCATCCATTTTGCTATCCTTCAAATTTTCGGATAGGTCCGAGTCCTGCTTCGCGAACCGCAAAGCTTCCGCTGCCGGTCCAGGGGCGTCAGGTAACTCATTCTCCGCCACTTCCTCATTCTTGTCGCCTTCCACCTCGGCGTCTGTGTGCTCCGTGACTCTGGGGCCAACGACATCCTCGGCGTCTGCGGGCGGGGCATTGAAAACTCCTGCGGCTTGTATTGCGCCAGCTTCGTTTTCGATTGTGGCATCTTCCGCCGGCCGCTCGATTGCCTTGATCTGGGCTGGTGGCGAAATTTCGCTGTCTATGTGCGATATCGTCTCGGGTAAGGGTTCTGACGTCGCAGGAATGGGAAGCGGTGCTGGCTTGATGTCGCTTGGGGCTTGCGCTTCGGGCTCTGTTCGCGAATTAGTGACCGACTCCACTACTAAACATTCAGTCGCATGCATACCTCCAGCTTGAACGACCTGCTCCACCGCATCCGCCTCTTCCAGTTTCTCGATAATCTGCACCTTGCGTGTCAGGCCCGTGCTCGGTATGCTTCGATCCTTCAGCAGCTGCCGCAGCTGCGCGACCGTTTGCTTGCTGTATTCCGCCATCGTAGCGTCGCTTCTCTCAATGGTAACAGTAGTAATTGAATGGTGATCGCATCAGCTTCTTGCAGCTGTAAAATTGGTGGTTGGTCCAAAAAGTATATACAGTAAAAGATACCTCGAGGTTCGCAACCAGCCTTACGTCGGCTGCAAACATCACGCTTCAAAGAGGTTCGCGCGCGTCGCGGGAGCGCTAGAGCCTTGGCGTACATCATCACAGCCGTGCGTACACGTGCCGAGACGGCTGCGTTAGCCGAGCACCTTAACCTCGGCCACTTCCAGCTAGCTCACACTATCTAGGGCCTGGCCTATCACAGCAGTCTAATTAACTGTCATGCGTACTCCTGGATGCCGTGAGTTTACCAGAACACTTTAGAAGAGTTATTGCAATCCATGATGTTGGGAAACCCTTGATTCAATTACATCCTCAACCCTCCGCACCTATCTTAGTCCCAATGACGACGAAGCGGGACTGGGACTCCCTAGAGCGTTGGGTAATTGATCTCGCCCGTAAGACTAAACGCGCAAAGAGAACATAGGCAAAGCTCGCCTTGCCCGACCAGACCAGGGACGCGCGCAACACCCACGACCCAGACCATGCAGCTGCGGACCGAGGACTAACCTGGAGTGCGAGCACGAGATCAATTCCAAGGGCCCGCGTCGCCTTCTTGACAGCATTATCAAGGAAGCTAAAACTATCCAGAAGAAGCTACAGGAGGCTCTCGAGCCCGCACAGCCAGCGGGCGATCATCATGATGCCCGCCGGGATAGCAGCGCAGCTGAAGAGCGGTCTCAGCAGACGCGCATCCCTGGTAAACGTCAGGCGCAACAGACACATCAGCCAGACAGCCATGATCCCAACGTCTGTAGAGATAGTAGCGCGCTCGAGCAGTCTCTGCAGGCCCCGAAGGCAGCCCAAAGGGAAAAAGGAGCCCAGCAGCCGGACATCGTCAGTGTCAATAATGAGCAACAGCAAATAGCTGCTTTGCGTTACTCGACACGAGAACGCCCTGCCCACACTAGCGAAGTCTACCTGACTGCCTTCGAGACTAAAAGCAGTACTACAAGGTCTCGAACCAAAGCAGCGAGCAGTCCCACCTCGTCTCGGGTCGTTCCTGTCACCGACACCTTGCCGTCTCCATCTTAACTGAAAGCTCCGCCCAATTCATCGCAACTAGCGCTAGACCAGATGCAAGAGATGTTTGTTGAAACTCTGCAGGAGAGACTTCGTAAAGAGCGGCATCCCGGCGCCAAGTAGGAAATCTGCTGAGCTACCCATCACCCACAAGTCAAGCTTTGGTGTCCAAGTCGACCCAGGCCACTTCGAATGGACCGGCTCAATACCCACTCAAGAACATATGAGAAATATTCAACCGTCTCTGTCAAGACCCCCCTTCGAGCGCGAGGCGCCCATACTACATTGATCCGGTTGAGCCAGTCAAGCAAGTGGTGGGCCTCGGCTTCGAACCTCTTGTGCATGCTGAGCACCGCCTCTGCAGACGCAATGACGGCAATCTTCCAGGAATTAATACTGTCTACATCTACATCAGCCTTGGAAAAGACACGCCGGCGCCGCTGCATATTGAGGACGCTGAGCTTGGCTCTGTGAAGCTGGTTTACGTGGGATCACCAAAGATATGGCTGATAATCAACGCGATGTGGACTGGAATAGTGGAGGAAAGGTTGTGTACGGGTTTGAGAAGAGGTACTCTCAGGCTATTCGCCATCTTAGCACCCTCGTCTCCCCTAAGCAGCTAGACGACTAGGACATCACTTATTATCTGGACTGCTGCGAAGCCGGCCAGATGATTGAGACGAAGACAGGCTCGTATCATCAGGTGATAAATATGGTCACAACCTCGCCGAATCCGTTGATATCGAATATAACAACACCCCAGATATTCTCTCGCATAGAGAGTACCAGTGGTGCCAGAATGTATGCGAGGCGGCCGATAGCCTTTCGAAAGACATATTCGAACTGTATGACTGTTCAATCATCGAGCACATACATTTTGGAAAGGCCCTATACAAAGGCATAATCGACGATACGTTGGCGACATCTCCTCTTCAGGCTAGCCAGGTAAACGCCCTTCGCCGCGCGCTGCAGTGTGAGGATCACCAGCTAGCCTTATGTGAAAAGACCTGCCTTGTTCAGATGACCGCGCAATGCTAGAAATCGACTGCCATTCCAGAGGAATGCCCAGAAGGAGCAGACAAAGAGATCTTCAAGATAGTGCAGTACTTCACCACGAGGAAAGAGTCATTCCAGTTCGTTGATCGTATGTGTCTCACCAGGCTGGCCTCGAGATGCGGGGTCGAGGAAGAACGTCTCCGCCTAGAAGCTTGAATGCATATGCGTCAGGAGAGGGAAGATTATACGACCCTCGCTCTATCTAACTTAACGAAAGGCCTCAAGCTTTCCCGGCGTGTGGCAGAAAAGTTAAAGTCTTCCCAGAAGCACGGAGAAACCCTAAGGACAATGTCCGAGGTATTGGAATTTGCCGTTTTCACGGCCCTACCCTGCCAGAGCACACCTGCTGGTGCGCTTTATGTTCTATTTTCAACCGACTTACAGCGGGCGATCAAGCTTTCTTACTACCACAGACTCTACGGGAAGCAGCTAAACTTATTCTTAAAATAGCTTCCTGAGATGTTCCCCAATAGGCTGGGAGAGGGCGCTGCCAACTCTAGAACTATCATCTCTATCATATCAAGTTCACAATCTCGTTGGCAAATGTCCACTCATGAGTCAATCGACTTACTTCCTGAGCCAAAACGACAGAAGCGCTCTTGAACCAGGACCCTTCTCATGTAGCACGAATGCGAATGCATACTGACGGTGGTGTCGCTCAGCTTCGGTGTTTGAGGTGCTGTCTTTCCGTTCTAGCTTCTTGGTGGAACACTCGAAACAACCCAATCGATATTACCGCGGTAAGTGGTTTTCGGACCGGGGAATTTGGCGTTGCTCGTAAAAAACGACTTGATGTACACCTGAACTCACGCTACCTCCTCCGTCCCAAACGGATTCAGCAACAATTGAGTCCCATCATTCTGATTCCCTGTGGGCAGTGCCGTCTTCTGAGCAGTGTAGATAGCAAAATAGTTCATAGTTTACATGGCATGAACACAGATCTGTGATGATTTCCACATAAACGATGTTGGATGGGCTTGCATGCCTCCAAAAGTGGACTTTGCGTCCAAAAATGGAGGCCTCTAAGCCAGCATTTCTTGGCATTGGAAAATCTTAGATCTGTGCTCAGTCTCCGTTTATTACATAACCACCTCATTCAGTATCAGTTATAAAAGGCTCACCACATTATGGTTTTATTTCATTCTTGACTACTTAAATACTCAACTCCTATTTTCTTCCTGCTTTTACTTGTGCATAGCACTACTGCTACACGCTAGTCCAGTACCCTACCATGCCATTTCTCATCACTAGCACAGAGGGCCTGTATACATCTGCAATGTCCATTTTATGTCTTCTATTATACTGATAGAAACTTTAGTTAATATTCATAGTCTCCTAATCTATTATTGTCTAACACCAACTTCTAGCCTCCTGTTACGGCCCAGAAACTTACATGCAACGGGTTGAGGTTTATGGAATCACAGGCATTGACCCACTCCGCAGATATGGCAGCAAGGGGCGGCCCAAGCGTGACACGTGACTACTGTAATGGGCAATGCCCAGGATGTTGCCTTGGCTTCAGAGAAGCCTTAGATCATGTGCCGGAGCTCACATGTGGCCTTTGGACTACATGAGAGGCTCTGAGCACGTTCCTGGATACACTAAGAGCAATCCAAGTATATATAGCTAAGGACCTACCTTCTGTAGGCCTTTATTGAATTCATCCTTCATTCTTTGGCATCTACCCCTTGGGTCTGGCCCCTTACATTGCCGCCTCAGGGTCTTCAGCAAAAGGATGTATGATAGAGGGGAGGTTACTGAAACCATCCGAGATGGTTCAAGAGAGTGGATATCAGTTATAGCCTGTATATGTGCAGATGGGACGGCTCTGGACCCTGGCATCATATATCAATCAGA
>ML976062.1:35415-53069 GCA_010015635.1 Clathrospora elynae
AAGGAACTCAAGGCCTCTAATACCTTACTCAACAAGAAGCTTGCAGAAGAGAGGGATGTGGAGAGAGAGAGACTTAAAAAGAAGAGGGAGAAAGAGAAGGAAAGGAAGGCTAAAGAACGTGCCCAAAAGAAACAACAGAAAGAGAAGGAAAAGGAGGCTCCAAACCTCCAAAAAAAAACCGCCAAACAACCCAAAAAGGGCAAGAGAGCAGCCTCAAACAAACCTGCTCTTAAGAACAAGCGTGTGAAGAAGTGCAGTAGCAGTGCAAGTGGTGGGAATAATAAGGAGTCTCCCCCCAAGATCACTAGCAGGGGACACAACATCACCATTCCAAAGAAATTCAGATAGTACAAATTGATTGCATTGCATTGTTTACCACTCCTTCACAAGATCCCATGATTGCACGCATTGTGGGTGGTGATGCAGCCTCATCTTTGTGGGTGGGCAATTCTGGCATTTGTGGGCGTTGCTCCGACCCCCACGGTAAAGGGTCAATCAACGCTGATCCGTGATTATAACACAGGACCTCATCACCTGCCTAAATTATTGAGGCAATTGATCAACTCAAGGATGGGGCTGAGTTTGTGATGCTCTCAGCTGAGCTAATGCGCAATCAAATCTCCAACCTTGAGAAGGCCAACAAGACTGCCACAAAGTGTAGGCAGCGTAAAATGGAAAGGATACAGAAGCAGAGAACATTAACAAAGAGAGAGAGAGAGAGGATATTCTTGCTCAAAGGGAGACTGCACAGCAGGTAGAGCGTGAAAAGCGTCAAGAGGGGGAACAATCCGGCCTGAGTCAACAGGCTCTTGCACGCTGTAGCCGCTGCAGAGAACCTGGGCATAATTCACGTAAGAGAAGCCTGAGCGTAAACTCTCGGCCACTCAGCAGTAGGCATTTGGCAGCAGAACCCCGTACAGTTGTAAACTTCCTTCGAGGCCGGATTCAGGCCCAGCTGCGATCTTCAAGCCATGTCGGATACAAAGACAAAAACGCGAGTGCGTTACTAGAACACCTTTGGCAAGCTGCATCCCGTTAAAAGCCCCCAAGTCCGCGAAGTTATTCAGGCCACCGGGTCCTAAGCCCCGAGCTTAAAGGTGGGCTACGAGAAGGGACTCGCATCCCTGCATGAACCACCAAATACCAGTATGGAGAGAGCAGCGTCACAAAGCCCAAGATTTGCTTGAAAAGAGGAACTCAATCGCTAGAGAGGCTGCAACGAGCACACGATTGCTTTCTCGAACATGATCTTTGGAGCAACTCTCTATTGCGATGGTAATAATATGACAATTCAAGGCAACCTTGTTGGTTGCTAAGGATAATCTTAGTAATGCGAAATACTCTGCAGGCTCAACAATGCTGCACTGCTTTCTTAATCTTGCACCACAATTGGCCACCATAATCCAGCACCTGGTGGAGTTTCCGTAACACAACCGAGGTCGATGCCAGCGTATAAGTGCTCGGTTGTCATGAAAGGCCTATCATTGGGAGTATTTTAGTAGCGGGAGAGAGAGATGCATACCTTACGGTAGTTTCCGTAACACCAGAGACTCCATAGGCTCAACAATGCCGCACTGTTTCCTCAATCTCGCACCATAATGGGCCATAGCCTATCTTTTATCTCCTGGTAATCCCAATGAGCGCGTGTAAAGGGTAAAACGCGGTTTGTCATACGGACATCGGTCGTGCATGATAAGGTAAACGATGTAATATTCCCTCGAATTCGAGCTCGCAATCGTGCATCACATATCCACATGCTCCAGTCTTCAGATACAATAGCGGTTAGTCCATGAAGTGGAAAATGTTATAAAAGGCACGCTCGATCTTTCCTTTTCTGAATCACAACGCCCCGTCCCATCACATCTTCACCACAATCTCGACTTCGGTTTCAACTTCGGTCACAACCTCCAACCCCCATCGTCTCAACCTCCAACTCAACCTCAATCTCCACCTCAACCTCAGCCTCAGCCTCGACAATGAAGCTCATCACGGCCCTCTCCGCTATCTTCCCCATCATGGCATATGCTGGTGTCACCCTCAAAGGCGTTTACCCAACAACCATAAGAACCTACCCCCACCGCCCTGTCCCGACCAGAAGCCATAATGATCCTTACGTCATTGTCCAGCCTAACGAGGCGGTACCAGTTACTGAGACTGTGGTAAACAGCATAGCCACAGTTACCAGGGCGGCAACCCTCCCCCACATGGTACATGCTCGAGAACACGTGCCCCATAACTATCATGGGCCTTACGTCATTGTCAAAACTACCGTGGTTGTACCAGTGATCAGTACTGTCACAGTTAACGCCTAAGGATCCGAGTAGGGAGTGGGGGGGAGGGGGAGGGAGGGAGGGAGAATGTATAAGGGAAGAAGCATGAGGTATAAGGAGAGGATGACGGCGATTGCATGATGGGGGAACGAGTAAGAGTTGTTTGGGCAGTTTTGGAGGACGACGGTCGCGTTGCCTTTTATGTTAACGGTATTTTGCGCACTTTTGTGTACTTTTGCCATACAAACTGTACCTAGAAGTCATTTATAGCCACCAGAAAGAAGACGTCGTTGTCCCAAGCCTACAGTCCCTTTCCATGCACCGCAACCATGACGCGCTGAAGCTTGTTGCATGAACCGTCTTCCATGCGACATCTCCTTTCCATCAGCTCTCGTGGAAGGACTTGGTAAAGAGCCGCTATAGCGCTGAGTTTGCAGCTCAGTAGTTTCCAACGCGCCGTTACTTGTCTGCGTTGACCCAAAATATGTCTAGCTCGCCTTGCTAACGACCAGCTCATTCCAGGAGCCTTGACCCTCGGCGAGCCCTTGGGAATGATGTCCAGAAAAGGCCTGATGCCAGGACGCCTCACCAGCGATTAATGTGCCCGCGGTCGGCGTAGGACCAATTCCGAATGCCCTCAAGAGGTGCCGCGAACAGGAGAGCTACAGGGCAGGTCTTCTCCCATCAAGATGGCAAAGCGGGTTGAGCGCAGCGTCGAGTCCTGCTATACATGATGGCTGTAGAACACAACGACGAGTCGAAGTCTTGAACCTCAGCTCTTCTTCACTTCTCCCCCCTCGCGATGTTCCTTGCCCTTCTCCTCTCCCTCTCCGCCTTGCGCGCCTGGTTGAGACTGGGCGTCCCACTCTCCTCGTCACTCTTAGCCCTTTCCAGGCTCTTCTCATTAACCTCATCCAGCAGGAAGCGCCCTATGTGACCAGTCCTCCACTTTTGAATCATCCACAGGGCTGTGGCTTCCGTATCCACCGCTCCGCCCTTGCCAAGCCTTCCAGTCTGCCTCGCGATTTCAGAGAGAAGTTCAATGATATCATTGGTAGGCGGTGCGTACTCGGAGTATAGGGTGGGCGACTGGAGGTTGACGTGGTAGAGAAGGTAGTCGGCGAGCATGACGGGTGCGATGATGGTGTCTTTTACGGAGCCGCAGAGTGCTAGTTTCATCATGGCTTCTGCATCCGGGACGTATGGGATGAAGACACCCGGTGTGTCGAGAAGGTACACGCCTCCGCCCACCCCTTTAAGCTTCCGTTTAGCCCCATCATCGGCAGACTCCATGTCGTCTTCACTTGGAATGATTTTCACGCCGCTGCTGCTGACTTTGCGGGTAACGCCGGGCTGAGCCCCAGTGGCCGCGACTTTGCCTTTGCCGATGCCCTGTGCACGGAGGACGTTGAGGAGCGTGGACTTGCCGACATTGGGCATGCCTACCACCATGACTCGGTGGCCGACCAGCTTCCATCGCTTCTGCGCATGATTCCTTAGGGTGTCCAACAACTGTATCACGTTCCTTCGTCCGCTGATTTCCCCCTCGGCTTCTTTGCCGTTCCTTACGAACATGGTCGTCGTGGGATAATGCCACATCTTGATGATATCCTCGTTCTTGTTATCCCGTGACCCACCGCCTAGGTCCCTCTTCGTGTAAACAATGACTCTTTCTTTTCCTTCCAGCGCCGACTCGAAAAGCGGGTTGCGAGATGTGAGCGGGACACGGTAATCGCGGCATTCAATGACGAGGTCGATAGAATTTAAAAGCGACTTCATCTTCTGCAGGCCGGCTTTGTGGTGGCCCAGGAAGTAGGACCTGGGCAGCGAGGGGATAGGCGGGAAGGCATGGCGGGGGATGAATGACATTTGTCACATTGGCGTGTCGTGGACGGCGAAATCGAAGATACTACGCTATGAGATTATTTCAGAGTTCGAGTCAGGAGTAGTAGCGCCTTGGCGGACCTTGACTCGCTCCACGACACCTCTCCAATGTTCACAACAACCTTACCAGCCGCTATCGTCTATATTCACGAGTCCTTGCATAGACGCGTTCAAAAACACTCTCTACGAAGCTCAAGGCTGCGCTCTAGATGCGATTACACAGTTCAACAAACACGAAAGATGCTCGACTCAGCTTGGCTGAGCATAGATACCTCGAGGTGTATTCCAGTGTTCGGGGTGAAGTCAAGCTCTTAAAGTAGCGCGAGCATATTCAGGATGCCGCAAGATATCACAAAAAGGCATAGGTGGAGACGCATTCCTTGGAGCCCTAAGGCCCAACATATTTGCTTGAATAACGGAACTACGATGAAAAGTACTAGAAGCTAAGGGGTACAAGACGCTGAGGGGTACAATAAGGGGTACAATAAGGGGTACAATAAGGGGTGGAAAGGCTGATGAGTACAACAGACTAAGAATGATGAGTCGCGAGCCAGGCAGACCCACGAAGAGCTTCAGGCCTCATCGAAGCCAGAAAAATGTGTGGGTGAACAGAGTGAAAACTGTGACGGTGTTGCTGGCGACTAGAGATCTGGATGGGGGGGCTGGTTCTCCACGGCGGCCATTACAGTGGGAGCAATCGGGACGGTCGTGGTGATCGTGATGGGGCCTGAAATGACGGTGGAAGTTGGCAAGACAAATGTCGTGAAAACCGGCGGTGCGGTGACGGTAGTGGTGACGGGAAGGCCGGCGACGGTCACGATAGGCTGATTCGGCTGGATGTATGCGATCTCATCGGCATCTTTACACTTTTTGAGATTTGTTTTGGGCTTCTGAAGCCTGATCTCGGTCTTGTCGTGGCCTCGCTTCTCCCACTCCGCATCTGCACAGACCTTGGTGCCGGCCTGGAAGGGGTTGTTGAAAACGACGGCCCGGTGCCATGAGCCGCGCTTCCCGATATGAGGAACCATGGTATGACCTGGGTAAATGGTGGTTGTAATCGTTGCGTGCACCGTGATAGTCTTGACTCTCAAGTCAGGCTCCGGACCACAGTCAATGATGTTGTCTGGTCCGGCGCGGCACTCAAACTTGGAAATATTGTCGTCGCTTTTTGTGTAGCATTCGAAGCAGGTGAGGCTCATCGACCACGGATGGCGCATCCATACACCCTTGCGAGGACCATTCCACTTGGCGCGCTTGACCAGGCGGTTTGTCTCCGCCGGCTCTAGGGACAACTCTGAACGAGAGAGGATCGTCTTCGGAAGAGGGGTAGCGGTGAAAACCGTGGTGGTTGAACGGATGGTGATCGTAGAGCTGACCTCAGTCACGCTCACCAGAGGGTTAGGGGAAACGATTACCGTGCGGATGGTGGCGGTCTTGGTGGATACATGAGGCGTGAACTTGGAGTCGGCTCCTTGTTTCCATGAAGTGATCGGCACGGCCGCCGTATAGGTCGTATGGCTGGAAAAAAAAATGTCAACGAATACCTTCAGGCTATGTTATCGCAAATGTGACTTACATCGTAGCGGGTCTCAAAATATCACGCGGCTCTTCGCCGCAAAGAAACTGGACCGACCTCATGGGGCTGTTTTCGTACCAAGGTGTCAGGCATTCCCCGATATTCATTGGAACGTCGTGAGCTCCGTTCAGGTGAACTGGGAGGCAGCCGAATTCGGTGAAAGTGTAAACCGTGCAGAAAGCGAAAGCGCCTCTATTCAGATTCTCGATCCAGTCGAGGTTCTTGTGTGAGAAAGGTGTTATGCTCCGACAGCCGCCAGCAATGTTGAAACAGGAGCCGAGATAGACGTCGAAGTTGCCGAGAATTGGCATATTGTCGCAAGTGTCGCTGGAGAAGCCATACATGCGCAACATCTCCTTCGGGTTCGCATGGGCAATATCGAAGAGAAGTGTGAGCATTGCGCCCAAGATGAAGAGTAGGGAGCGCGCCATGGTGGAGGTAGATGAGTTGATACCTCAGAGAGGATGAGCAGGATGTATGGGTAGCCGGCGTGCCTAAGAGATGAATCAGGCGACAGCTCGACGGGGTAAAGGTGGTGTAGAAGTTCGATGTGGTAGCAGATGCAACCGCAGTTGATGCTTTGTTGAGTGGGGTGAAAGAGAAATGGAGGAATTGGAGCGAAGACGGGCTTTTACGGGCGTCTGGCACACGCTAGCTGCGGAGCTTGGCTCTGGTAATTACCCGCAGCGAGAGAAGGCGAGGTGGATTTGTTGTCGTCATTGTTGCGGCAGTCGTTGTCCGTCAAGGAGTGTGCTTCAGGTGCGGGTTGAACAAGCTGGGCAGGAAGTTAGCTAGGAAGGAAGTCGCACTCGACGCCAAGGCAGCACCCACCACCGATATAGCATGGGCAGAGGAAGTGCGCGCGTAAGCTCCAGTAGTCGACTGCGGATCTCCAGGGTACTGTTAGCAGAATCATTACGTGCTGCTTTGTAACATCTCGAACAGCCACGGTCGTACAGGCTGGGCAGGAAGTTGGCTGGGAAGGAAGTCGCACTCGACGCCAAGGCAACGCCCACCGCCGATAGCATAACTTGTTATAACATGCCAACTGGCAGTAGGAGCAGGGACGCAGCTGTGAGGAGTGAGGAGTGGGGAAGGCGGACACGGATGTGGGAAGGAAGGAGGGAAGGAGATGGGGCGAGGCAGGAAGAGGCACGGAAGGTGGGGGAGAAGCAGCGACGGAGAGGAGAGAAAAGAAGCGGTGGATTGGTGAAGGAAGAAGCAGTAGAGAGGCGAATGAAAGAAGGAGCGACATGAGAAACGGGGAGACTCGAACCAATCAGTTCAGCCTGACATATCTGCAAACAGTAGACATGACACACCACCACCACATCGACGTAACAGGCAAGAGGAAGCACACTCCGGATGGGCACAAATCAATAATGATAACAATACCTGAGCCAGTCAAACCTCGCGTAGCCCTCCACGCAAGCCCAACCCTCATGTGCATACCCAACCGTGACTCCCAGTCAAACCTCAACTCCGCTCCATGCTCGAAGCCTTGTCTCAGGACCAAGCCTACCACTCCCCCCACTCATCGTCCTTCTTCCCCCCTCCCATGCCCCCCGCACTGCCCTTCTTCATTGCACTCGTCCCGATACCGCTTGGTTTCGGTTTCCGCTCCTGCGTAGAGCTCACCCTCGTCTCGCCCGCACTCGAAAACTCGTCCCAGAAGTCCTGCTTGTCTTTCGCCGGTCCCTTTGGTGCCTCTCCAAAGGACTCCCAGAAGTCTTTGCGCTCGGGTTCGGCGCCGCCTGCACCGCGGCGGGTGGTGGAGGAAGAGGAGGGTGTGGACTCGCCTTCGACGAAGCGGTTGAATGTGGTGCCGGCGTTTACGACGCCGGACTGGAGAGTTTGGCCGAGGGTGCCGGCTGTGTTGCGGGCTTGGGAGGCGATGTCTGCTTCGGCAAGCTGGGAGGGGTTAGTGGGCAGAGTTCAGTAGATAGTAGTGCTGTGAGGATAGACAACGTACCTTTTGCATGCCAGGCTTCACCCAGCCCTCATATCCTGTCTTGCCCACCTTGCTGACGCTCGCGCCTAACCACCCAAATCCCTTTGTAAGAGCTGCTACAGGATCCTTCTGGAAGTCGTCAAGTGCAGGCGGCGCGCCAGGCTCCTCATCCTTCTTCCATGAATCTGGCTCGCTACCAAAGCCGGCGAATTTCCCCCCCTGGTTCGGTGCGACGCCCTCTGGCCTGCTGGCGTTCTCCTGGCCCATCTTCGAGAAATAGGCCTCGTTTTTCACCTTCTGGGATGACATGGCGTTCGTGCCGAGGGCGGGCGATCCGGAGCGCTGGAAGCCTGCGTCGTTGCTTCGCGTCTTGCCGATCGGTGTCTGACTTCTGCTGCCGGCAGCGCTCGCTCGGCCACTGAGCGGGACGCTCATACCCGCCACGGCAGGATTGTCCTTCTTCGGTAGCCGCTTGGGCAGATTGCTCTTGTCGAACTCCCGGTCCTCAACTTTGCAGCTGAGCCGCTCTTTCCACTCATCGCCAGCCTCGGAGTCGTATCTCTCTTGTATCGAGGAATCCGCAAACGTCCGCCCATCCTTCGTATTCGACGCGTGTGTGTTGAAAAAGTCTTGATAAGGCTTGTTGCCGCCGGCCGCCATGCGCGCGAGTTCCGCACCTTTAAAGGCGTCCATGGTGATGCTGCGGATGAAGGAGATGTGGACGCCGAGCCCGCGGTGCACGCCGGAGCAGGACAGGCACATGAAGATGCCGAGCTTGGGCGAAGCCTAGGAGACGACATCTTAGTATACGTGCGTGTAGATTGCGTGCGTGGGTGGAGGGTCGCGTACCCACTGCGGACTTGGCGCGTTACAGTCGACGCACTTGTTGTTGTCGTGTGTCTTTTGGATCTCTAACAACTATACAGTCAGTTAGCTTCCATACGTCGTCTCCCCTAACACCCCACCTCCAGGGACTCGAGCGTACCTTGCTCCGCGTCTCCGGATCCACCTCCCACATTTTGCTCATGGTGTATGTATTGCTGGGGGTATGGATTGTGAACAATAGACGGAAGAGCTCGGTTCGATTCAAGTGTGGAGAGTACTGTTTGGGGTTGGTGTCGTGGACGGTGGTCGAGATCCAGGGCATGTGGGGCCCGGGTGGGAACGCGTGGCGCAGGTACCGTTGAGCCTCAACTCACATGCGACAAGGATGTTTGTTCGACGTACCACCAAAGTCCATAACTGCAATATAATTTTCTCATCGTGTATGCTCATAGTTTTTGAACAGGTACATTGGAAAATCATGCCCTAATTCCTGCTACAAAGTTTCTCCCAATACCATAGCGGCTGCTCTACCGAATACTCATCCACAACCGCATCTCCCGGGTAACCAGGCCAATCAAAATTGATAATAGATATATTCACCCAGTCTTCTTCCTCGTCGTCACACACAACATTGCGATAATTCACCCAACCACCCTCAATACTCCGCATCCATTTGCCCTCGTCTTCACTAATCGCTTGGATCCATACCCACCCCTCCTCCACATTGTCTAGCCCATGTAAATTATCTTCATGGGCCGAGGGTTCTGGGCATGACACGAATCTGACATCACTTTTTGCGTACGCGCGCTGGAGAAGTTTGAGCTGCGTCTGGCACGGGAAGTTGCCTTGCAAGGGATCCCAGCCGACGATAGCTAGTTCCTTCAAGACAGGAAAAAGGGTGCGTACTGTTGGCGCGACGGCCTTGAGGGCGTCCCCCAGTGGTGCTGATGGTGCATCCCCGTCACCCTCGATATTGTCGTTGGCTTGTAGAGAAAGCTTCAGGAGATTGTTTGGGAGGTGCCGCATGAAGGCTGATAACAGTTGCGGATCAGTCAAGTCTTCGTAATCCGCGAAGAAGTTTGTGGCATCGAGGTTCAGATAACGCAGATGCTCAAGCTCTTTGAGCACCTCCAGGACGCTTAAATCTACCTTGCGACAGTCTCTCAGATGCAAACATTCGAGGAAGTTGCGTTGGTACAGGAGACCATTCAATAAGGTTTGCACGTCAACCACTTCATCGTTCCTTTGTCCGCCCTCAACGTGCTCGAAATGAAACGTTTTGAGGCCTCGGAACGATTTGAGGAGTCTCAGGATATCGACCATATCGGTGTAGCATTGGGTTACCACAAAGTGCTCAACGGAGGATCCTTCTTGATCCAGTTGATGAAAGACGCCCTCGTTGATATCCTTCCAGTTTTGGTGTCGATTGCGGTCAATTGTCACATAGGATAGGTCCACATGTCGCAGCGGTGGCATGGTAAACAGTGGCAGAACGTCCCTGATTCGCAGCGGGCCACAGATAACCACTCGGCTAAGGTTGGCGAACAAACGTGAATGCAGGACTAGTGGTTTGATCCAAGACTCTTGCTCTTTCCCATGCGATGGCATCATGACGACGAGAGTCTCAATTCTTGGGGTAAACAGGAGAAGAGTACCAAGGGCTAGTCTACCTTCGAGGGAGAACGTTTGAGAGTTGGTGCCTTCTTCGCCGGGGGAGCTTTGTAGTTGCACAAGCTTGCCTTCAACTTGACGACATTCTGCAGGAGTGAGCGTTCGAATGGATTTTAAGGCATCACCGTCGTGGTCAAAATTCCACTGGACGAGTTTAACACAGTTCGCGAGCGACTTTGATGACGCTAGGGTACGTATCAGCAGTCGAGGGTCTCCACGTTCGCACGAGTATCTGTTGTACGTAAGGTCATTGGCAAGGCGATTGAAGCGTCGGTCCACTCGGCTTAGGTTCCAGATGTCGTGACAGCCGTCGACGAAGAGGGAATTAAAGATTTGGAGAATAAGCTCGTTTGGGAGATCATCCATAGCGGTGGCGAAAGGGATGGTGCAGGTTATGTCTTAGATGTCCAAGACCACGGTGGTCGTGCCTGGGGTGGCAGCTTGTAGGATAGGTCTGTTGATGGGCCGTGCAGACTCCAGATACGGGACTTGGCATTAATGTCTTGGCAAAGTCTGGGGAGACCATCATGAAGATGGAATCGCTAACAGAATGACGTAAAGATTGTGGGCGCTAAGTAAGGTTTGCAGCACAACGACAACCAGCAGATGAGATCACAGGCTATCAAAGCAAGAACAGACGTCGATGGTGATATTTGCATTAATTCGCAGTGGTGATGCAGCTGCGTCGTATCTTCATGCCCGCAGCGCTCCCAGCTCTTTCGAATAATTTTCGAGCGATCCAAACTAACGTGTATTCTTACTCCCCCGTATGCCATGAGATACTGGCCCTGTGTGCCCGTCTGCGGCAGCTCTACCACGAGCTAAACTCTCATAGTTAACAAGTATATAATGGCACAAAGCAGCGAGAAGATGAATATGATACAGAGGTGATGGCACCAGTAGTGATGTTCGAAGACAGAAATATCGTGTGTTCGATGATACTGCGATAGTCAAGCCTGAAAGACTTTCCCCAAACAGAACGCCGAGCACCGGAAGCTAAAACATTATTTCTGTACAGGTGTGGATGATATTCCCATATTCGTGAGGTCGTAACGTAGCTGTTGACATCCAACTGCCATGGCTAACGTCAAGCGATCCCAAGATAGAAACGTCGAGCTCGCAATCAATGATCAAGACTTTATTTTTATTGAGTGTGCCTGAAGCACCCGGGCTTTCCGCAGATCGTGTCGAGGCCGTGAAGTTCCGTGATACCATGCGAATGGCTGGGAGTCAACATTAGCTAGTTGGGATCCGGATTCCTCACATTCAGCTGGCGCCCGTAATCCCGACTGTCGTCAATGCTGGTTAAACTCTCGCGACTTTGGTTTGCACCGTGGAAAGTTAGAACGGCATTCGGATTGAGCCGCGAGTCGACCAGAATCGGCTGGCTGAGTCTGCGGGTGGATGGTGTCATGGGGCTTATCGAATCGCCATCAGGCCTGCTTCGCTGGGAGCCGAAATTTGTGACAAGTGGTGTGGGAGACTGCTTCTCGCGGCCTCCTCCAAGCAGACCAGCTCTGCTCATGGTGCTCACGTTCCGGGTAATGCCCGATGAGCCATCATTGTGTCCGTCTTCCTGGGATCGCTGCTTCTTGCGCCGCCAGAGTACGAAAAGAAGGGCACCGGCGATAGCTAAGAGTCCAAGTATGCCACCAGCAACACCTCCGGCGATGGCGCCTGTGTTGGACTTCTTTTGGGGGCTCTCCGTCTTGGCTGGAGCTGGCGTGGGGCTTATCACGACCGTTCGAGTAACGATGACACCACTTTCGGTGACGACTGTCGGTACTGTCATGGGCTCATCCGTTGTCATAGGTGTGGTAGGGGTGGCAGACGTCTGGAGAGTTGTCGAAGGTGGACCGCTCTGCGTGGTGTGTTAGCAACCGGCCTCCAAGGGTGAGTGTCATGAAGACAGGGAGTAAATACAGTAGCAAAAGTAGAAGTAGAAGTAAAAGTAGAAGTAGAAGTGGAAGTAGAAGATGTGTCCACCGTACTGATCGGCGCCGCTCCAAGAACAGTCTTGACGACCGTTTCTGGATTGGGCGTCACAATACTGGTGACCACTTGTGGCGGAGCCGGGGCGGGCTGCCAGAGAAGTCAAACACCGATCGCATGAACAATGAACGCGCAAGGACAGAGATTGTCCTAGATGGGACAACCGACATGGGATCACGCAAAAACAATGCTTGCAACACAAAGAAAAGAAAAGGGATATACTAACAGTAAAAGGCGAAGACGAAGCCTCTGTTGGAGACGGTGCTGCACTACTCACTGCTGCGGATGTCGTGGGCTGGGACCCGCCCTGGGTGCCAGAGGGCTTGCCGTCCATCTGAATGTAAATGTAGAGGTCATCGTCCCGGTTGCCACACTTCTCATCTGGGAAGCCGGGGCAGTTGACCTGACACTTGCTAATATCCTCTTGATCGGCGGGGATGTAGTCAGAGCACCAGCAGTCGGTGTACTGGATGACGGCGAAGGCATAAGAGCCCTGCTGGTTGCAGTGTCCGGTGCAGTTGCCGTTAGATTGCCATGGCCACTCATCTAGAAGTGTTAGTTGTGTGATAGCACAGGGTTCAGGTATTACTTGCAGACGTCGGTGTTGCTGCCAGTGTTTTGATTCGAGCAGTATGACTGCTTCCAGCTTGCAGCCATGGTTGGCAGTATGAGGGAGAAGAGTGTGAAGATAGCGGCGACGCATACGAGCGTGGAACCGAGTCGGCGGGACATGACTGCGGGTGGGAGATGCGAGTCGACTTCGATGGGGCTGCTTTGTGCGAATGCGGACTTCGTAGGGGCTTGTGAGGAGCTGGCAGTTGTCGCGTGGGTCTTGGTTTGTCCCTCGGCAGTGAATGTGTGGACGTGGCGAAGGCTTCACCGCGACAAAGGAAAAAGACGGGGAATAGCGATTGAACGCCTCCGACGCCGTGGCGGACTGTGGAGTGGGTGCCGGATGCACGTGAAGTAGTCGAGGTGTGTAGGCGGGGTCGAGAGTGGCAGTGGTGTGAGGAGGTACGGGTTTATCGGGGAGATTAACGCGACCTGCTGGTGAGAGTGAGAGCCTATTCACTCAAGCAGCCGTTGGCATTGTCACCCGGTGAGTGATGTGCCGGACCGGTGTCGTCGGGGTCGTCGGTGGTAGGGCGGCGGTTGGGGTGCGAGAAAAGCTGCAGGCGCGCGCTGTTGGGAGCAAGCTTGTGGAGATGCAGACTTACAGCGCTAATCTGGGAAAAGCCTAGAACGGGTCTGTGTCATGAATGGATCACGACCGATCCCTCCCGCTTTCGCCTTTAGTTCTCTACTTGGTGCTCCGCCCTCTTCCGCTTGACTCGAAGATATGTTGTCTGGACTTTCGATGCTCTCACGTTGGCGGGAGGTGCGGGCGTGGTAGTGTTGTTCTGATGAGATGCGAAGTTCCTCGTGCTATCTCGAGGTCATGACGTGCTGGAAACCTCGAACAACGGGTGCCTCTCCGACTACAATATGTCAAGAAGATGGGCGCACAAGCCGCCTGTGATGTGTTTCAGTCGCTGTGTTCCCGTAGCCCAGTGGCACCGTTGCGGACCCTGTTCCAAAATGAAAAATTAATATACGGTAATCAACAATGACCGTCCTAGTCAAACACCAGCTTCGATCTATTAGCGACAGACTTCTGGATCAAGGCCAGAGAAACGAAAGAAAACGTCGATAACGGCAGCGAGTGTGTGGAAGGGAAAGGGTGAAGGAGAGATGAATGGGAGCACGGCGCGGGACTTGCAGCAAGTTTTGTCTTCCCGCAGAGTGTTGATCACCTGGGCACGGCCAGATTTAGCAAAGTGGCGTCGTATCGCCTTCATCAGCATAAACGCGAGCTCCCTGTCGCTCGAATCAACTGCCTGACCTTATGCATGGGGAGTGCGACATGCGTGCCCACGGCCAGCAATCCCGATAAGCAGGTGTCCGTTGCATACACATGAGCAGCCTCACCACTGGCAGCTACATATACACATGGCGTCACAGTGGCACTCTCCTTAATCGCACTGTCACATCCGCATTTTTTTGCACTATGTTGCAAGACCAGGGAGACACTGCACGACGTTCTAAAACCGACCAGAGATTCACCATCCACACACAATTTGGCCATGATGATTGCATCCAGTACCGGCGTTAAGCCTCGTCGAATTCTCACCACTCACAACTCGGGTCTTGAAAAAGAAGAAGCACGGCGACGCGCTGTCGAATATCGAAACGTGTCGCCCGTCAACGGCATCACTGTAACCCGAGAACAACCCTCTACACATGCAACTTCATCAACATGAGAAATTGCAGACCTCCCGTGCTCAATAGGACCGCGTCTTATTTTCTCGGTTCAGCCCAAACACACACACACACACACACACACGGACACAAACCTTCATGTTCAACAAACCAATACCAACACCCAGTACTTTCAAAGCTAACCCCGGCCCTGTGAGAGACCAACCGGCCAAGCAACTCACACACGCCAAACCCCATCGAAGACATGCTCGCCACGCCAATTTCGCTAGCTGTAGCAGGAAAGACGCACTCCCTAGAAGGAATGACGCAACTTCCAGCCTCTGACTCGCTTGCCCGACGCCATAGGATCGGCATCCCTGGTATCGATAGTGCGATCGGCAGGGGGCAGGGTAAGCGCTACCAGTCGTATCAAATTATGGAGCAAATGAGTTCACGAGATGAAGCTATTCAACATCTGAATCGACATCTCGTCATGCTTGTTTGAGAGGTGCTTTTGTGGGGGATGCAAGTCTGTTTCGACAACTAGAGCCGATTCGCATTCCAGTGCGTCATCGTCATGATTCTTGACGTACGACATGGATGAGGATGAGCATCAAGGGCTGCGAACAATAGTAGATTTCGATTCAGAGGTCTATAGCTTCGACTTCTTACCTCCCGTAACTCCCGTGACTTTTTCTCCAGATAGAAGAAATTCTGGGTAGTCAGAGCCGTTCGCAAAGCCCGCCGTATGCCACTGTCCGCCATCGACTGCCTTGTTGTTAGCATTTCATCGAGTTGACACAAAGGTCGACTCACCGACAATTGTCTCTCCGTTGACGTAGTTCCCGGAGTCAGAGAACAGATAAATGGTTGCATCGGCGATCTCCTTGACTGTTCCAAATCGCCCTGAAGGAATAGCCTTGTACGATCTGTTTCTCCCCTCTGAGCTTGAGAGCCTCGCAATACCCTCAGTGTCTGCGATCGGTCCCGGGGCGATGATGTTCGAGGTAATACCCTTGGGACCCTGTTCGATAGCGACGGACACAGCCATGGCGTCGACACCTGCCTTTGCGACCGAGACGTGGCTCTGCAGTGGTGTGCCGGCGTAGTGTAGAGTTGCGCTGACGAAGATGATGCGACCGCCGGTGCCGTGGAGAGGTTGTGTTTTGCCATCCGTCCTGTGCTTACGCGCTGAATCTACGAGGTATGGCAGCGTCGCCTTGACTGTATTGTAGGACCCCAATACATCAATGTCAATGACGCTCTTCATCGCATTCGGCGAGACCTGGTCCATGGGCGCAAGGAAGTTGCCCGCTGCACCCGCAATGACAAAGTCGAGGCTCCCCAGCTCCCTCACACATCGCTCTGCAGCTGCCTGGAGAAGCTCCGGTTTCCTCACATCGACTGCGCCAATGCCGATGACCTTTGCACCCTTTCGTGATGTCGCGATGTCCTTGGCCATGTTCTCTGTCTTCTCCGTGTTGCGGCCGATGATGCAAGCGTTGGCTCCGAGGGCAACCATGGCGCGGACTTGGGCTGAACAGATTGTGCCTGCACCGCCAGTGCAGAAGACGACTTTGTTGTCTAGACACTCATGTTAACTAGGTCCTACGTAGCGTATAAGGGAGGTTTGAGGCAGCAAAATGCGTTGTAGAACGTACCGAAAATACCATCTCGCCAGACGTTACTCATATACTGATACTTCTCCATCGGCATGGTGCGCGGTGTCTTTCAAGGGTTGCTGATATCGCTGTATTTGGCTTGTAGGCGTGCGGCACTGATCGGCTGTAAGTGGCAGAGGAATTAGTGCTGGATGGGATGTGATGTATAAGCAGTTGACAATGCTGCGGCCAAGAGTCGGCAGTGGATGGAAAGTCGCGGTGATGATGCAAGCCGAGGTACATTTCGAGAGCTTACTATCTACTTGCACGGGACGGGGCTCAGACGGCAAACGCCGCGTACGGGAAGCATATTGAGACACGGAAAGTCTCCATTAAGGCACAAAGCCTTCTTCGGGGAAGAGTATACGCCCACGGTGCAAGATATCGCGTTGTGCTGCGAACTTGAGTCTGGTTTGCATGTGATTTGTCTCCACTTTCCAAGGTTGCTCCGAATCAAGCCTTGGCGCCTGCTCCGATGAATCCCGCGGCTTCTTTGTAATAGCGAGTTGAGCGCTGGCCGAACGTCAACCTGCTTCATTACAACAAGTGCCCGACAAGTACCCCAACCAGCTTTCTTCCGCGCCAAAACTCAATATGGCCGCCCAAACAGTCTCAATATGTAAATTCGTCGGCACGATTACACTTGGAATCGCGACTGTACGTTGATGCCCGCCACCCAACATGCAGCTTTCACAGCTTATCAAAGAAGCTCAGGCTTCATCACAAGAATTCGAATCAACTATATACTAACTGCCACCCTAGGGCGTCTCAGCAACTCTGGCCACAATCGCCCTCCCCGCCCTCCTCGCTCTCCCCACTGCCGTCAACGCCCGCACAACCCTCACCTATCTCTCCTACAAGTCGCAAAACCTCTCCTCCTACCTACGGCACATCACGACCTTCACCCTCTTCTCCGCCTATCTACTCTCGCCCAAGCGCTTCCGACACCCTTATCTGCTCTACACGTCGATATTCGCGTTCATCTCTGGGCCGGGCGTCGAATACGCCGTCGGCTGGAGCCAAGGCACGGATGCGAAGAGGCAAGCCCTGGATCTCGAGGCCCAGGGCGACGATGTGAATGGCGAGCAGGTCCGGCAGGCGGTGGAGAGCAAGCAGTTCACCGAGAGGATCAAGACGGGCTTGGCGGGCTTGGCGTTTGGCATGCAGGTTGTTGGCATGTGGGGTGACGGCGCGTAGGTGTACTCATGGACCAGCATCGGGAAATTAAGAGTATGGAATGGGTGTAATGGGTGTTGAGGTAGCTGCACAAGATTGAGCCGAATTGAATACGGCCCTGTGGTTCCGAGGTTTGGCGCAAGAGACGGTCAATGGTATATTACAGGCTTTCCACTCCTCAAAGCTTTTTTTCGACTATACTTACATGATGTTAGCGAGCAATTTTTATTCCCCTCATTATCTGCAGGACCGATTCGTTGTTCTAGTCTTCTCGAGGTCGCCCACAACTATCAACATGTGATTAACATCCAACGAAAAACCATAGTACTGGATTTCATATTCTCGCACTTTTCCCCTTCGCAATAAGAAGTTGCCGTGTTCTACCCCTCAGTTGACTGCAGGCTAAGCAA
>ML976062.1:61792-152729 GCA_010015635.1 Clathrospora elynae
GAGTCTGAGACTATATAAGACGTGAGCAGCAATAGCTGTTCAGGTAGGAATGGGATGTATATCAAGGGGTGATAGTCTATGAAAGTACAAGGAATGGCAAGGGTCTAAGCCCTAGGTGCGGAGAGAGGTACAAGCAATACGGTAATGCCAGGCCTATCCTTGACCTATATCTCCAAAATTTGAGTGTTCAGGGAGGCTATGGGCGGCCTGAAATGCTAGATAGGTTGCGATTTAACATCGCCATATCGTTGTAGCCTCCGTACCGACCTGGCTGCCCTCGGTGTGGGCGACTACCTCTACCTCTGGCTGTGATTCCAACAATCGCAACTTAAACGTTGCGGCCTGGCTCGCAGCAGCTAGGGCTTGACGGGGAGACGATGATGGCGACGATGGGCGATGAGATGAACTTCTAGATGGAGCCCTTGCATTTGACAGCTGGAGGTGTTACCGCGTGAGCGGTTTGGGTTAGAGGCTGCAGATCAACAAAATATATTGATTTGTGTCTGATGTTGTTGTGTATGTTGCCAGGCCACAGGAAGGGCCTGTTCTGCATGAAGTATCTATGACACAGCTAACGGTAGAAGGTGCTCATCAGCAGGAGTAAGAAGCACCACACCAACACGTGGCATACTGTTCGAGGGAGCGCCTGTGAGCGCCTTCTCTTTTGGACTATTGTCCTTCTTCGGCTCGTTCATCTTCCACTTCTGTAGCTACCAAATACAAACATGTTCACATCACCAAGACAGCCTCTCATCAGTCAGCCTATTCAGGTTAGTTTCCTTGAGTAATCTTGTCTATATATTGCCATCATTGTACGTAGCTTGTAATACAACCAACTCCTCTTCTTCTTCACTTGACGCCTTCGTACAGGCTAATAACTTTGATAGCGTTGCGGAGCAGCCAGAGTGGTAGAGGGAGTGCTCGATGTTGGGGAGGGTGGTGGTGAGTTCGGTTCGCTCGGAGGGAGAGAGAAAGGAGGGAGGATGTCTGGCTTCTTGACGCGAATCCAGTTCCTAGTCTCAGGTTTCCAGCTCTTACGTGCATATTTTCCCCCAACGCTTGGCCCGTCCTCAGAGCTCGAGATCCCCTCGTTTTCAACTGCCAGAACCCGCTCAGCATGCGTAAAGTCCCACGCCTCATTCCTCGCCGTAGGGTCGTCCCACTCACCCTCCTGTGTCCAGAAGTAATAATGCGGAACATCGCACCCAGGGAACCGTATGAAAAACAAGTTATCCAGCTTTCTCCATTCTTCTCTCTTCCACTCCTGCAAGCCAAAGTCCAGATACGCAGAAATGTAGCACACAGCTGGCAGTCTCCACTTCGAACTCTCATACACCTCTGCCGTCTTTCTCCCTTTGTTTCTCTCCCTCTGTGCATGTCGTCTTTTCCGATCCGCTGATACACCATCACCGCGTCCTTTTACGCGTAGGAGCTTTCTATTCTCGATGAGCCATTTTTGATACGTCTCAGCGAGGTCTTTGGCCTCGTTTCTACTCGGGAGGTTGAAGTACATGCGGGCGTTCCAGCCCTGGACTTGTGTGCGCGTGGCCCAGTCTGTCGCTCGTTCAATGGTCGCTTTGCGAAGGACACCTTCCATGATGCCGTTGCGCGCTGCCTTTCTAGTTTGCAGGGAAAGGATGGGCACATAATCCGGGTACACATCTGTGGGGTACTTGTTGCCGGGGAGAAAGAGTGTCTGCTTACTCCCAGTCGTGATGACTTTCAACGGGACATAAGCAACCTGCTGCGGCAGGTTTTCCGGATCAAAGGCGACATCTGTTAGCCAAGAAGGCGCGTTGAGCAACGGCATGTCCTCGTACGGCCACTCGAAAAGTCGCAGCTTGCAGTCAGCCTCAATGGGTCGGTTTCCAGATCTAGTCGAAGACTCCGTAGACGTGCTTTCCCAAGACTCGTCGCTGAGGACCTGACCGACAGTATCGCGCTTGTACTCATCCCTCGTCTTCTGATTTGCCTCCATTTCCTTCTCGCTCATTGTGTCATCGCTCACGTCCTCATCGCGCTCTCTTCCCCGCTCGTTCTCAACCCTTCTTTTTTGCTTCGCGTGAAGCCGTCTCTGCTGCTCTTTACGCGCTTGTTGTTGCAGCCTTTGACGTACAATGACGGCCTCACGCTCAGCCTTCGTCCTTTCCTCGTCGTGGTGCTTGAGCGCAAAGGCCATCTCCGCCTTCTTCATGTCTTTGCGGTAAATGCCCCGCTCTTTCGCAGTGTCCAGAAGTTGCTTGTAGTTGTAAGTATCGTAGATGGAGTCAGTCTTGTCCTGGTCTCGCACTTTATGCGTGCCGCCGCGCCGGTGGGCGACGGATTGCGGAGCCATGCTAGTTTCTTCGGGTTCTGGGGAGACCTTGTACAGGTCCGGATTGTCCTTCTTTGCCCTACCTTTAGGATTTTGCTTGCGAGGTGTTAATACGCCTGGGTCTGGATCATGATGTTGCGAAACGCTATATGCAAATACGGTTCAAAATGTGCAATTACAGCTTTAAATGTCCGAGCTGAGTTGTAGTCACCACGGCCATCTTTGACATGTCACAGATCAAAGACAGGTGTCTCATGGACGGTTTGTGTCCACGACGATCTTTGTTCCAGGCTTAGCACAACGAAAACGTGAGACTTGGAGCCACTCAGCACAAAGCCGTAGACAATAATCACGTCACCGCATTGTAACATTTGAAACAATAATTCGTCAAAGATCTAGGGTATCTCGCTACAGCAAGTCAACTCACATACAGTCATTTTCAGAGGAAGCTGCTTACAATTCCGATTTCTCGGTCTCCGCCTTCCGTTTCTCGGCCTTGAAGTCAAAGAAGCCTTCCAGCTCCATCCACTCGGCGGTGAAAGCCATAACTAATTTCGTCCAGTCCTCCACTGTGTCCATGTCCAAATGCTCCCCGTCATCCGTGATTTCATGCCACACGTTCGGGAAGGGCGTGGGTATAATATGTAGAATCTCGACTCCGCGAGCCATGAACGGGACATGGTCGTCCTGCACGAATCCGCCCGTGAAAGCCTCATTTTTCTTGCTGCCCTCGGGCAAGAAGTGGGGTTCGGCGCGCGGCTTCTTGTTCTTGCGCTTTTCCATCTTGGCTGCGTGGTTGGGCGAAGACTTCATCAGACCGAGCTTTCGCAGGCGGTCCTCGGCCGTCGCCATGTGCTGGTAGGCCCAGTGCGTGGTCTTGAAGTATGACGGGACTCGGGGCCCCGCGGAACCTAAGAGATCGAGTAGGAGGAAGAGGTCGATCGAGTCGAGCGGGGTACGGTAGATGGAGGCAGCGGCGTGAAAGGTCGCCTCCCAGTCTCCGGCGAGGGCTCTATAAAACATCGATTAGCACTCCGTAAGACCCGGTAGTGGTATCGTATCCTACCTTGCACCATAAAGACTATCGGCGTCAGTCCAGCTCTTGAAAGCCTCCTCGCCGTCCAGCAGCAGTATTTGCACGCCTTTGTGCTCCACCTCAAAGTCGTCTTCGCTAGCCGCAGCCCACTTCTTCGTCAGCGCCGCATCGATGCTGCGCGCGACATGCAGGATCATGGCGCATGGGGCTGCACTGTCGATGGCTCCTATAAACCCTTTCGGCGTGAGCTTGCTGTCGTAGTGCGCAACCAGTGCCAGTCTCGACACATCTCCCGGCAGACTACCGGGTGGGTCACGCGTCGCAATAATGTTGACAAACGGCACCTCCTTCCCCCCGCTCACCGGCGTCGTCGATGTCGAGTTGTGCAGTTCGATCCTCCATTCCGGCAATTGCGACTTGAAAAAGTCTACAAAATGTTGTCGCACAGCGCTGTTGCCCTCGGTCCCGGATACCCTGGAAACCAGAATCGGCGCCAGTATAGAACCTGTCTTTATATCAAAGTCACCGCCTGGGCCGGGGAGCTTCTTGAGCGTCTCGTCGCTCACATCATGGTAAGCAAGCCCAAAGGATAAGAACGAAACGAGCGACAATAGCGCGATAGCGAGCTGCATTTTCATAAGGTTGACATGGGGTGACCGCGAGGTTTTCAATGCTATGAAGAAATCGCCTGAAGCATGCTGGCACCCGTCGTGGAGTCAAGGCTGATGGAGAAGAACCGTGGTATCTTTCCAGCGACCATCAATCTGACGGCATCGGGTAATCTTGCCGCCCCGCCGATTTAGCGTTATCACGTGACAGCGTATGCACCTTCAAACTGACGTCACCGTGAAACGTACCTCAGGGTTATTAAATACCGCAGAAGCGATGAGATAGACTGAGATTTTATCGTTTGTTTCATATGTGCAAGGCTAGACTTCAGCCTTGAGAGCACAATTACAATGTCTGACGGGCAGTGACCTCATTGGGCTACACCTACGCTACCCGGAAGCTGGACTTGGAGGCAGCTTCCCAGTTGCCCAATGCATCGGGCTCTCTCCGATCACGTAGTCCATCGTCCCTCCATTCGCGAAAATGTCGTCCCAAGCGACCCAAGCCTTGTCCCATGGCTCTCCATTGACCGTCAAGCTTTGCACGTAGAACGCCGTGGTCCTATCACCACCAGTTGTAGTAATACTAAGCTTCTTGTCGTCTCCGAGATCTAAAGTCATCGATTTGAACCACGGAGCCAGGACGAGGAAGGTAGTTTGGCCTGTTAGAGGATAGAGACCAATCATCTGCCACTGTCACAAACGTCAGTACGTTGCTCATCACTTCTCATGATGCTACTCACAAGTAAATTGCTTTCCATGGCTCCAGCATCAGAATTTCCAGGCAACCCTTTCTCCCAGGCATTATACAGACTGCTAATATAGCGACTTCTGTTCACACTCCTCCACTGCTCCCCATCGACGAAATTATACAAGTACGGCGTGGTAAAGCTCGGTTCATTCCCCGCGTTGAAGAAGCCCAAATCGAAGATCTTATTCAATCTGTCCACAAAACGTGGATTACCGCCGATTCTTTCCTTCAGCTCAGCGACATCGTGGATAGCGTTCATGCTGTATATCCAGCTATTGTCCTCGTAATATGCATCACCCCAGTAGCACCCGCCACATGTTGCTGGGTCTTGAGGGACAAAAGAACCGTTTGCGAGGCGCGGGACAACGAAGCCTGATTGGTTGTGCGAAGTTGCAGTGGGGTTCCAGTGATTTCGCCAGTTACGGGAGCGGTTGAAATAGGTATTTGCTTCTGCCGTTTTGTTGAGACCGGCGGCAACTTGATAGAGACCCCAGTCATTTGTTGAATATTCAATGGCTCGAGAGACTGCCCGCGAGAAGCGAGGGGTGATATATCCATACTGTAGCCAATCGGGTAATGCGCCGCGTCCTTCTTTTGTAGACGACTCAGGGGACTTGGGATCGAAGTTGTTCGCTGGGACGACTTCGGCGTCTGTCTGCATAGCGGCGAAGCCATCATCCCAATCGATGGCCCCCCTAACACCCTTGACGAACGCATCAGCTAGGACATTGTCTGCGTTTGAGCCACCTTGGACGCGACCGTTAAAGTTCGAAGAGCGAGCATCAGGTAGAAATCCATCATGCCTCCAGGTATCGATGAGTGAACGAATAAACTCCTCATACGCCTGGGGCTGTATGATGTGAAAGAGAGCAGTATGACATCGGTGCGTATCCCAGAGCGTAAAGATGTCGTCGTAGTATGGCTCGGCACTTTCCCATCCTGGGTTTTCTCCGGTCTTGTTCGAAGGAATCAAGAACATGCCGTAGAGCGAGCTGTAGAGAAGCTGTAGGTCTTCCGGATCATCCGAAGATATCTGGACTTTATTAAGCACTTCATCGTTCCATCGGCTCTTGGCGTTATCCACCAGACTTCGGAGTTCGACTTCTTCGCTGATATCATCCTCCAGGTTCTGACAAGCTTTCTCGGAGGAGATGAAGGAGATACCAACGATAGACGTCACATGCGACTCATCAAAGTTGAAAACCCCGCCAAGTCGTGCAGTTCCAGAGACTGAAAGAGGGCTAGCGTCAGTCCTTGATGCGCTTGTGTTGCCCTTAAAGGTCCACGAATAGGAAGGCTGCTGCTTGAACTTTCCGCAGAAATATATGGTCCAATCGGGCGACAGGTTCCAACCGTTGTTGTAGGTGCCAGAACCTTCGTAATGGTCGTCGTCAAAAATGCTAAGGTCTCCCCTAGAGTAATGTTGCTCCCAACCAAGGCCTCTGAAGCTGGGTAGCACATGTGAGACGTCAACAACAACTGACGCCGGATTGCCGCCTGGGAAAGAGTAGGAGTAAAAACCAGCATGCTCCGTGGCGCTGAGCTCGACCGTGACTCCGCTTGCGAGGGAAGATTTGTAGTACCCGACGCCTCCTTGATCCGGTGACGCGCGTGGTTGAGATAGATCCGCAAGAGGGTCCGAAACGTTGCCAACAACTGGCATTTGAGACACAACTCCATATTTCGGTGCTCCACCAGTCCCAGATTCGTGCATCATGCTGAAACCCCAGATGTTACCCTCTGGGAGGTAACCAGAGTAAGCATCCGCCGTCCCGTTTTTGACGTCTGGTCCAAGCTTGACCATTGCAAATGGCGCGGCAACGACCCCAGGAAATCGGTTCCCACCACCACTTGCTCCATGACTGTAGCTTGTAAGCTGTTGCTTCAGGGCAATCAGGGTGTCGCGTACAAGACATTGACGTATTGGCTATAATCATCCTCGGCTTGAGTAACTCCGCTGAGTACAGTGACTATGAGCAGACATTGATCCTTCCTCAAATTCATGCTCGCTGTCGCTCAATTTGAGCTCCGCCCCAAATGATTGCCTTGTGTTGCCCCTATGAAGAGAGATAGTGAATGAGGATATGGTGTGTGAGTACGTCTACGTCGTAAGAGTGCTGCTGATGCTAATGTTTATGTCGATACCGAGTTTTAGCATCCCACTGTAGCTCGTTTTCGATATCAACGAGGTACGATTGTCGGGCGTCGGGTCTCTCGTTCCGTGTGGAATGGCGAGTGCCGCTTGTGTTGAATATCCAAATGAAAGCTTCAAAGCTTCGAAGGCATAGAAATAAATTAATGCAGAGCAATAGTTGTCTCAAAGAATGCGAGAATGCGATAATACGAGAACTCTATCATAATGGGTTTGTCTGCAGTGCTTGGCCTTAGAGCGGGGATTACCTGTGGTGCAGTTTTACTAGCCAATAGAAGCACCTGTCTACACCATGTGAGCGACTGGTTGCCGTGCGGTCTTCCACTTTCTAGGACGGCTATAGAGGAAGTAACAGTGACGTAGAGAAGGTAGTAGGTGCGATTGGATATAAAAACACGCGAGTATGCTTTACACAGCAAGAACACGTGTTGCAATTGACACTGACGGTAGAGAACCGACTCGAGGGAATGTAGTTACCGAGAAACTTTAGGGGTACGACAGATGAAGTAGCCTTTGATAAGTACGCATATTGGCGTGTTGATCATCTACAAAGTGCCCTACTCTGGTAAGATTGACCCCATCCATCAAGATTCTCGACAACTGGGTTTCTCCCACCACGTGTGATGATCCAGACTACATCTTCGTCGCTATCATTGACTTCCTGATGCTCTGCGTATGCGGGTATGAGTGCGAAGTCGCCAGGCGCTAGCTCCTGTCTCTTTTCACCGTTCGGCCCGCTCATGATGGCGCCGTTGCCTTTGGCTGCGTACACAATCGTGTCTGAGAGGATATCAAATCGCGTTCAATGTTCGGTATTGAGCAAAAAGACAAAGACTGCGAGGAACTAGGGAGTGGTTCAGAGCGTACCCTCGTCACCGTGGTGATGGACTGCGGAGGCTGTGTGAGGTTTCGCTATCATCACTGTTGCTGTGAGCTCATGCCGCTGCGATAGATATGTCTGTATAACCCACCAGTGCCGCAGATCTGATCCGACATGTCTACGATTGCAGGCATCCGGATCATGCCGTCTGTTTGAGGACCATCCGGGGCTTTGATATCCGACCCCTTCTTCACTCGCACTTCGCCCGGCATGTGTGACAATGAAAGTAGTTTCCGTAGTATCACAAGATACGTAGTGAGACCTCCACGGGTGAAAACTTCGAGATAGGTGGAGTTGTGGAACGCGAAAGTTCATGACGATGTACTGGTGCGGAGAACTTGCACGGGCAGAACACGCGAAGCTCACCCGTCGACACTGCATGGACCTTGCATATGTGTATGCATCGTTCATGCGCGACATTGTGTCGACGCATGTCTTTGGCGCGTCGTCAAGGATCTGGATATCAGCATCAACACTTTGGCATGTGAATGCATGTGAATGCATGTGATTCGGAGACGCACGAGCTCCGCCACGTGAGCGACTCAATCCGGCGTGCCTCGGCATTCTCTCGAATGACGCCGAACCTCAAACAGCAAGTCAGCCTTCCGTTGACAGCACACCCAATCGCAGCACCGGCAAACACGCTCACGAGATCATGAGCCATCGGCCAATGCACCTTAAGCAGGCGCTATTTGCGGCTCTAAATCCGACTAGAGGTTCAGCAGCTGTCCCCAGATTATCTTGGCGTGGAGTAGGTCGGCATGTGAAAGGGCTCGAAACCCGCTACGGGTCTTATAATGCACTCAAGGTCTGCCGCTTTGTCTTGTGATTTTGACGCGCAGTCTTCTGTCGCAGTGCTCTGTAAATTTGCCCTCTCCCTCACATTTTGACACCTTGAACACCATGTCCAAACGCTTCTCTACTGCAGACGTTGCGTCGCATAAGACGGCGAGCGACCTGTGGATCACTGTAGATGAAGATGTCTATGACCTGACAAACTTCCAAGAGGAGCATCCAGGAGGAAAGAAGAGTAAGACAGTCGTCACACGTCAACATCGCACTCGAGGCTAACAGGCGCCAGTCCTCCAGCGCGTTGCTGGCAAAGACGCCTCCAAGCAGTTCTGGAAGTACCATAATGACAGCATCCTCAAGAAGTACCAGAAGCAGCTACAAGTCGGATCGCTAGACAGCAAGGCCGCGCCTGAGAAGAAAGAGGAGAAGAAAGACATCGTGAAGCCCGAAGCGAACCCTGGTGTCATTGCGCCTCAGCCTACCGAGGCTGCTGCCGAAGAGTCCGAGCCTTTCGATGCTTACGGCGACCTCATCCCATACGCAGACCCATCATGGTACCAAACAGTATGTCAGCAGTCCCCGAGTCTTGCAGCGCACTTGCTAACGCTGAGCGTGTAGTACCACTCCCCATACTACAACGAAACCCATGTCGCCCTCCGCGAAGAGGTTCGCCAATGGGTCGACGAGAAGCTGATGCCCAACGTCACCGAATGGGACGAAGCGAAGAAGGTCCCCGACGAGATCTTTCACGAGATGGGCGAGCGCGGATACCTTGCTGGTATGCTCGGCATCCACTTCCCCACACAATACACCGATAAGAGAGTCAAGAGCGTACCACCGGAGAAGTGGGATCATTTCCACGAGATGATCATCACGGACGAGCTGTCGAGAACTGGCAGTGGAGGTCTCGTCTGGAATCTGATCGGTGGATATGGCATTGGCGGACCCCCGCTGTTCAAGTTTGGAAAGGAGGAGCTCGTCAAGCGCATTGGGCCCGATGTGCTGAGTGGCAAGAAGAGGATCTGTCTCGCCATTACAGAGCCAGGTAAGCCTCACTGTCTTCAACCAAGATTGCTATTCGATACTAACGACTTGAATAGATGCCGGTAGCGATGTCGCAAGCCTGAACTGCGAAGCCAAACTCTCCGAAGACGGCAAGCACTACATCGTAAACGGTGAGAAGAAATGGATCACAAACGGCATCTGGTCCGACTACTTCACTACAGCCGTCCGCACTGGCGGCGAAGGCATGAACGGCGTCAGCGTACTCCTCATTGAACGTAGCGCCGGCGGCGTGTCAACGCGAAAGATGGACTGCCAGGGTGTGTGGAGCAGTGGTACAACCTACATTACCTTCGAGGACGTCAAGGTTCCCGTCGAGAACCTGATCGGAAAGGAGAACCAAGGCTTCAAGGTCGTCATGACGAACTTCAACCACGAGCGTATCGGCATCATCATTCAGTGTCTGCGCTTTGCTCGCGTCTGTTACGAGGAGAGCATCAAATACGCACACAAGCGCAAGACCTTCGGTAAGCGCCTCATCGACCACCCCGTGATCCGCCTCAAGCTTGCGCACATGGTCCGCCAGATTGAAGCGAGTTACAATTGGCTCGAGAACCTCGTCTACCAGTGCCAGAAGATGAACGAGATGGAAGCCATGCTCAAACTCGGCGGCGCTATTGCCAGCTTGAAGGCGCAGAGTACGACTACCTTCGAGTTCTGCGCTAGGGAAGCGAGTCAGATCTTCGGTGGGCTGAGCTACAGTCGAGGTGGACAGGGCGCAAAGGTCGAGAGACTGTATAGGGATGTGAGGGCTTATGCAATCCCGGGTGGAAGTGAAGAGATTATGCTGGACTTGAGCATCAGGCAAGCACTGAGGGTGCACAAGGTGCTGGGTATGAAGCTATAAAGTATGTGAGCATAGAGTTAGCGTTTGTATTTATTACACTACTACCGTTGTTCACCACCGAGTGCCGACCACCATCGAGTGCCATTACCCCGCACCCCAACACCATCCTTCACCCAACTTCAACCCCCAATATCTCCACAACCACAACAGCTATGGACAAAGCAATTGAAGATCTGGAAAGACGGGAAGAAGGAGAAGAGCTTGGATACAACAAAGTTGCGGAAAAATTTGATATTGATGAGTCTACCCTCAGGAGAAGACACCAAGGCAAATGCAGTACCCGTGCAGAGGCTGCACAGAACAGACAAAAGCTGCACCCTCAACAAGAGGAGGAGCTTCTCAAGTACATTGACGCTCTGACAGAGCGTGCTCTTCCACCTACAAAAGCAATGGTAGCCTCATTTACTTCAACAATCTCAAAACAAGAGGTGGGAGTGAACTGGGTTTGCCGCTTTTTGAGACGCAACAAGGACAGAATTACACCTAAATGGAGCACTGCAATGGACTGAAACCGTCACAAGGCTAACTCAGAGACCTCCTATAGTGATTACTTCACTGTACTCAAGAAGAAGGTAGAAAAATACAAGATTCTGGCTGAGAATGTGTACAATATTGTCACGGTATTCTAGCCACCAACCCCACGGCTCACCCTACGGGAAGCCTACAGAGCTACAACGGCCCGGCCTAGGGTAGGCCGCATGCTGTACTCGTATATAACTCCCTTACCGAGCTGGACAACTCCTTAAGGATTTGTCTTAATACAAGCCTATACATATATCTATTGGAACAATGTCCCTCTAGTAGTATGACTACCATGGATAACCGAGTGGGAGGAGGGACAAGGTGGGGTGGCTGCAACATGTTGTATTGACTATTGTCATCTCTTGTCACAGAGGCCACGCAGACTTTTACGTCAGGACGTTACAGTCAGCCATGCCTACCTCACACAGTAGGTACCATGGCCCTTCCTTCCACCAACCTGGACTGAACCCACATATTCTCAACAATATCTCTGATTCCTGCCACAAACACCTTACATTTGAATCCTTCTCCTCCTACCTGGAAAGGCAGTTGTTTGAGATATTACCTTTGCCCTAAGAAATTCTTCTTCTTTCAAGAAGAACAATATTATGATGGGCCACAGGAACCCAGCCCAGAGCCTCTCTGCTGCAGTCCCAAAGATGTAGCATGAAATAGGCTCACCCACTCAACTCTAGATAGAGCAGCACCACAACAATGCTCAACTCCTAAGGGATCAGCATCAACGCAACAATGGCAATGAGGAGCCCTCTGAACTCTCTGAGGAGGTTCAAGACTTAGTCAAAGCCCCTAGCTTGGGGAACCGCGTTCACCCTAAGAGGCACGCCTCCTGCCACCGGGTCCCTAAAGGAGACCCGCCGGCCAGACAACAGGACAACTCTGAGGGGTTGCACTAGACAGAAGCATCTGTGCTTCAGAATGCCTTTGTAGGATTGATGGCAAGTCAAACACATAAAACATTGGGTTGTGCAACCCCAGACGCACATCACAATGATGGCATCCCAAGATGCAACAATTGCCAAGATCTGCCGCACACAGTGCCTGGGGAAGTCCCGCTAGTGCAACCTCCTATGGCAGGCAATAACACTTTCTTGCAGAAACTCATGACTGACCTATTTGCGGCTGAGGATGAAGGCGCTTCCAAGGAATGCTTGGTTTCCCTCAGGACCCGCATTGACTTAGCCTCTAATGTCTTAGGGCTACAGCCGTCTGGAACCACTACGGAGGGGGCCCACATCAACACTGACGCCTGGTACCTCATACGGACTCTGAACAATGTCCAACCTAAGCTAAGGCTTAAGTCTAACAACAAGGTTCCTACCCCTCAACAAGTTGAACAGTAGATTAAGGACATTGAAGTATTGTTCAAATATACGCAGGTGCTTGTAGACAGCACCACCCGCATGTTATGGGCAGTTAGGACCATCCAGTTCAACACCTACCATAAACTGCTGCAGCAGCAGCTCAGTAACAGACCAGCGCCAACCTCAATATGGCCCTGGCTCAAGTCTAAGGAACGCAAGCTTGTTCAGGACCCTGTGCTGACAAAGTTTGGTAACTTTGTGGAGTTCTTCAACTTTGAATAGCGCAGCAACAATACTGTCAGCTCCTTCCTGCTCCAGCTTAGCAGAAAGAAGAATCTCTTGCTGTAAGGGGCCAGGCTAAAGATAGCAGGAAGGCATAGTAGAACAGAGTGAATTCAATGGGGAGCTATCTAGGGCAGGAGGGCAGGCTGTCTTTATAGACAGACTGCTTGCTTCTGGAACGTTCTATATACATTCACATTTGTAATCATTTGTCAGCAGCCAGAAGATTCCGTCATGTTCTAGCTGGTTCCGTCATGTTCTAGCCAGTTCTATGAGGTTCTAGATGGTTCCATGGACTTCTGTGAGGTTCCATAGACTTCCGTGAGGTTCCATAGGCTTCCGTGAGATTCCATGCGGTTCTATGAGGTTCTATGGGATTCCATGAGGTTCCGTGAGGTTCCATAGGATTCCATGAGGTTCTATGAGGTTCCGTGAGGTTCCATGGGATTCCATGAGGTTCCATGAGGTTCCATGATGTTCCATGGGCTTCCATGAGGTTCCATGGGCTTCTGTGAACCAAAGTGTCTCCACTGAGGACAATAGAGGTCTAACCTCTTACACTTGCCTTATAGCTTCTTTAAGATAGAAGATGGCACAGACAACAACAAATTCAAGATTACGTTTGTCTGGTCTAAGATCCCCAACACATACTGAACCGTTGAGTGGAGCAAGTTGCCCATTTTTGCTATCCTTGTGGATGGCAGAACAACCTCCTGGCGGAGCGCCTGCATGTAGTAGAGCACGAGAGTGCGGAGGGAAGAGCGCGGAACGCGTGGGGAGAGGACACGGAGCGCGCAGGGAGAGGGCGGAGGAGAGGGAGGCTGGATTCATAAAACAAAGTACATTGCGCAAGGCGCGATGTATAGGTAGTTGTGTTCTATGCAGCTGTAGTGCTATTGTGATGATCCCGATATCAGTGGGGTGCTTTGTTGGTGAGTGGATTGTTGGATACTCCTCCGTATGCCTCCTCCAAAGATGATGAGAGTGATCTATGCTGACTCACACACGCCGCCTTGCGCGCCACAGCCATATCCTTGCACACACCCTGTGCAACGGCACAATACTGTTGTGAGATACAGAGGGGTGGCTCTTTAGAGACCGTTACCCTATGGAGCAGCTTTGAACATATTCTGCAGAACGCCAAAACTGCTACTTGCCCCATCAACAACCTGGCATTGTCCCTAGGGAACGCCGGAGATGGAAGTGCTCATGGTATAACGACGCAGGCAAGACAACAGATCCGAATCTGGTGTGGTCTCACTCAGAGGCATATGGGAGTGCGTGGGAGAACCGTAACCTAAGATCTATTGACACCTATAGGTCTTGTACAAAAGGATTGCAGAAAACTGCCTATATACATCTAGGGAACGGGAAACTTAAATACATGTAGGCTAGGGAGGGCTGAGTCAGAACTAAGTCCGGTACAGGTCTGAATCAGGTCCGGGTTGGCCCCGAGTCCGGACATGGGTGATAACTGTAACGAGGGAGAAACTAAGGTCCGGATTGGCTCCAAGTCCAGTCCTAGTAGGTAACCTTGTTACACATGGCAAGCGTCAAGCTTTGTAAGGGCTGCCAGGCAACAAGTGGGTTGGGGGCAAAAAGCAAGACCACAAGCTCAGTAACCAGTCCTCCCAGCAGAAGACACCTCTGAGCCGCAATAATGACACGCAAGGCAGTCATATGCAAGGCAGTTGTCCGCAGGGTGGGTATGAGGGCAACCGTTGCAACAACATCAACCCGCTGTTATGGTCCAGAAAACTTACATGCAGCTGGTTGAGGCTACAAAATCACAGGCATCAACCCATTCCGCAAATATGGCAGCAAGGGGTGGGCCAAGCGTGACACGTGACTACTGTACAGCTATTACCCCGCAAAAACAGATAACAGCTGTGCTGCTCCCGCTTCAAGCTGTCCCAATTGTCTTGGCGCACCCATCTAGCAGTCTTGGTGCAGCAGCAGCTAGCAGTCTTGTGTAACGAGGTTACCTACTAGGACTGGACTCGGAGCCAATCCGGACCTTAGGTTCTCCCTCGTTACAGTTATCACCCATGTCCGGACTCGGGGCCAACCCGGACCTGATTCAGACCTGTACCGGACTTAGTTCTGACTCAGCCCTCCCTAGCCTACATGTATTTAAGCTTCCCGTTCCCTAGATGTATATAGGCAGTTTTCTGCAATCCTTTCGTACAAGACCTATAGGTGTCAATAGATCTTAGGTTACAATTCTCCCACGCACTCCCACATGCCTCTGAGTGAGACCACACCAGATTCGGATCTGTTGTCTTGCCTGCGTCGTTACATCTTGGTGCAGCAGCAGCTAGCAGTCTTGGTGCAGCAGCAGCTAGCAGTTGTGATGGGCTAGGCCCATGCAGTTCTACATGTGAGGGCTAGGCCCGCATGTAGAGACCCACAAGTGGGTCTGAGAGTGGAGTTGTTCCACCTCATTGTGCATAAATATCGACTATGCAAGTTGAATACTGTTCATTCAACTTGTGCCTGCCTTTTGGCCCAGTGGTCTAGTGCATATAGTCGTGCCTATTACCTTTTAGGTTTAGATCCTTACAGCAGTCTTGGTGCAGCAGCAGCTAGCAGTCTTGGTGCAGCAGCAGCTAGCAGTCTTGGTGCAGCATCTAGCAGTCTTGGTGCAGCAGTAGCAGCAGTCTCAGTGCAGCATCTAGCAGTCTTAGTGCAGCAGTAGCAGCAGTCTTGGTGCAGCAGCCCTAGTGTATCATTCTAGATTGATCTATTGACACCAAGACGTCGAGACACCACGCGGCGAGACAACAAGACAACGAGATGCACTAGCCACAGGATACAGTATATAGACAGCATAGAGAGCCCTTATGGCTCAACGTGTTCAACTCATCAAGTGAAAGCAATACTACTGTTCTATCTTCAATACGCTTTGCAGAGAGCCCCTTCTACTGCATTCATATTGTCTCTCCTCTTTGATACGCTTGACAGAGAGCCTCCTCTACTGTCTTCGTTTCATCCCTCCTCTTTGATACGCTTGACAGAGAGTCCCCTCTGCTGTCTGTGTATCACCTCTTTGATCCTGATCCCGTTCATTCCAGAGAACCAACCTTGCATCCCCTGACTACGTACCATACATCTAGCCTTCTAGCTTTGGTTGTACCCTCCAGTTGGACGGACCCTTACACCTGCAGGGGGGCCATCCACAAGGCGGATAGCAGGGCAGCCGTCAAAACCATGACGCTTGCCCTATTGACAATTGTAGCCAGAATGGCAACTAAGTTAACAACTGCCCCTTGCATTGGAAGAATTGTGAGAACTAAGGCGGCAACAGCAATCCACAAGAATTAGGAAAAGCCAATCCCTAGTATGCATATGCGCCAATGGATCTACTCTTTCCCTAGGCACTATCTACACGGCCACCAGCCGGGCAGTTCAAGCTTCCTGAGTGGCTTCAATTGACAAGAAAGTCCACCAGGTACACATTAGTGGGATGGTCAAGTGGGAAAAGTGCTTGACCTGGTTCTCTTAAATTTCCTGTTTTGGCAGGTTATAAAAAGAGTGTCAGTTCAAATCTGGCTCCCATCACCTTTGCCTTACTTTCCAAAAAAAATGCCTTGGGCAAGCACTCCCAGTATGTTGCCTTAGGGCAGCCAAAGACCTAGGGTTATAACCCTTGCCATCCCTTGTACTTCCAGAGACTCCTCCCTCTTGAAAACCCTCATCATCCAAAAACTAGAGGAGCTACTTCTCCTCTCGTTCTCCATAGTCTCAGACTCACATAGAACGTTAAATAATCAATCAATCAATCATCGCGAGCACGGACACGGTACGATGCGCAGGATGCATGCTTCCGAACTTGGATCAGCACCGATAACTTCTTCCTAACCACCATCGAACAGCAAAACACCATCACGTCGGCATGTCGATCTCGACATATGCAAAAACTTCACATCCTCAAGCACATACCTCTAGTATCTGTGCCTGCCCTGCTAAGGACACACAAACATGTACAGGCTCCAGTCGGCTCTTGAGCCCCGCCCCACAAGCCACGACTTCATCTCCGGCAGTTGCTGCCCAGATACCGATATTATGGCAACTCCAACCTGTGACGGCAGCATAAAACCAAGGGCCCCACTGGTCGCTATCTTGATAGCAAAACAACTCGCTACACCATCGTAGTGGATTTGCCCAGATATTTCAAATCTATGTCTTTAGCCATACAACGTGTAAACGGTGGAAGACAGGGCACAGCTATTCCACGTATACGATGCCCCTCTCGTCGAAGCACTGATGATGAAACGCAGGGTAGGGGTTAGAACAGGTTCAGCTACGAAACGACGAGACCGGTTCGTTCAGGGTGCCTAGTGGACAACATCTACGACCACTACAGATGCATCGGAAGTATATGCCGATCTCGCGTATGGTCAACTTAATCGAAAAGAAGCGGGGTATTTGACATCGACATGACGATCCAAGGGGAAGAGCGACAGGACACAATCTACCCTCATCTCGTTATCGTGGGGAGAAACAGAGCGCGTATCATAGAGATGAAGAGCAATCGATAGATGATCATGCCAACGAGAACTTCAATCACATCAGGGGGAAGTGGGCTAGAGGTTGCTATAAAGCGATAGGGGCGCGCAACATTGATAGCAGACTATCACACGAGCTCAACACTTCAAGCGTCTTCAAATCATCTCAACACAACATTCACCACATCGTCAGATATCATGGCCCCCACAACGGAAATTTCCCAAAGGGTCGAATGGAACGGAAGGCAGATTCCTGTCTACCCTATGCAGACGATCGACTTCTCTGCAGTCCTGTCTCAAGAGCCCGCGGAGCTCGAGAAGCTTCTCCAGTGTTGCCAGAAGGAGGGTTTCTTCTATCTAGACTTGAACAACGTCGATGGACGACGGTTTCTCGATGACCACCAGGAGTTGCTGAAGACTATGCATCGTTTCTTCGAGGCTCCTCTAAAGGTCAAGAATGAGTACGGACTCATCTCTCCGCATCTTGGGTGAGTTGCAAGGCTCGAATATATCCACCCAGAACCAAAAGTCCTCACAAGGAAAAGGTATGAGCCTGTAGGCTCGCGAAACGGTGTGCTCGAAGACACCAGGGACGGCTACGAGATGATCAAGGTTTCTCGCGACGAGATACAACGGGAGTCACCCCACATTCCCCGCAACATCAAGAACAGCGCCGACTTGAAGGTCTTGGAAAACGCCATCTCAGGCAGCAACATCATGTCCAAGGCCATTCTTGCTGCACTGTCCACCGCGTTCGGCCTCACAGGCTCTGCGCGTTTCGAAAACTTACACCGCAACCACCGTCCTTCAACCAGCACCCTAGCGATGATGCATTACATCCCCTCCAACCCTGCAAAGGACGGAAATTTCGGTCACCAAAAGCATACTGATATCAGCTCTCTTACTGTGCTCTTTACCGAGCAGTGGGGCCTCCAGATCCGACCCCCAGGCACCAAGGAGTTCGGCTTCGTCGAACCCAAGAAGGGTCACGCCATCATCAACGTCGGCGACTCTCTCCGCTTTGCCAGTGGACACACTTTCCAATCTTGCATTCACCGTGTCGTTCCCTACGACTACAGTGAGCATCGCTACTCGGTGGCTTATTTCCTGAGGGCTGAGGACGACACCATGTTCCAGGATAGCGAGGGCAGATATGTTACCTCTCGTGAGTGGCATGACGAGAAGTTTTTGGCTTTTCTTGCGTCGCCAATGGATCAGGCAAAGTTCCCGAGCTCTTTGTTGTTGGGAGGCATGCAAGAGGATGAGACTGATGTCTACGGGCTGCCAAAGGCACAGAGTGTGGCTGCAGACACGGCTAGGAACCCTGCTGTCGAGATCACTGCTGTAGAGGTTGGCGCTTAGCTTTAGAGGCAGTGCGTTGATGTCAACGATCGTTATGGAATGACTATGTCTATAAAGCAATATAACTCACGCAATAGAGTCAGCTCTCCCCTCTCCGCTTCTCGTAGATCCGTGATAAATCATCCCAAGGCCGCTGACTTGCATGAACTAAAGACGCCAACATCGAGTGAATTGATGTCACAAGCAATCACGTTTTGGCATCGCAAGCATTGTCCCGGGGACGACTTATTCCATTTCCCCACAATACTTTATTAACGCAAAGTAAGGTGACTAGGGTGGATCCTTTGGCTAACCTCCCTGTTGGCTAATACGGTAATTTGCCGCCACTTGGCACAACTTGTACCTTAGAACGTTCCGTTTCCTGCTACGTTGGTGCTGTATCTCCCAAGCACTGAAGCGGTGTTAATAATCATGAGATTGACCGCACTCCTGTTGACGGCAGTCACTGTCTACGCTTGTGACAAGGAGTACCACTTCCGTCACCATGATCGTCATTTACAGCGACGCGATACCTCTCCCGTGTTTCCGCCACTCCTGAGCCAAAACGAACAAATTCTTGTCAATTCTTTCCAGAACAAATCTATATCGGAATGGTCGTATTATTACAGTACGTGTCGTATTTCACCTGGTGGATGCAAGAACAAGCACTTACGACTCCTCGCAGCCCATAAGCGAAACGTCGCAGGCGAAAGCAACGCAGTTCCGAAATGGACAGCCGAACGATGGGCAGAACAGGGATTCAGGACTAGGCTAGATAGCTATCGTAAGTTCTTCTCTGTCGGGACTTCCAGACTCTGAGCTGACTATTCATGAGATGTCTACCTCAACTACCCGGTCCACCGGTCCCTTGAGCTTAGGTACGGCAACGGCAGTGGTTATCACCCAACGCTGGAAGAACAAGTCCTCGACGTGGATGAAACTACTGGTGATCCCGATAGAGTTCCAGCCTTCCACGGGTATTCCTTCTCAGGCAATGCGTCAGCTGAGTATGTCTACGTCGGTACGTCACATTCCGTCTCGCCAGTAGAAAGTTGGAGCTGATGCGTACGCAGGTCGCGGTCAGCGAGATGACTTCAAACGTATACAAGCTCTAGGCGTAAGGCTCAAGGGGAAAATAGCCTTTGCAAAGTACGGAGGTCCATTTCGAGGACTGAAAGTAAAAAACGCCCAAGAGTACGGGATGATCGGAGCCGTGATTTTCACTGATCCCGGCGATGACAAGAATATGACAGCGAAGAACTATCTTACTTATCCTGATGGCCCGGCAAGAAATCCAACGGGCATCCAAAAGGGCAGTGTGCAGTTCTTGAGCACGTATCCTGGGGACCCTACGACACCTGGCTACCCGTCGAAAGAAGGGAGTCCGAGGATGGATAAGAAGACTGTCCCACAGATTCCGAGTTTGCCAATTTCTTGGATTGAAGCACAGCCGCTGTTGATGGCGCTGAATGATCACGGCGTTGATGCGAAGACTGTTGATCGACCGAACTGGGTGGGCGCGATTGACGGTGTCAAATACAGTACTGGCCCGTCTCCGGCGACGTTGACCTTGAGCAATATCATGGAGGATAAGATCGACCGGATTCACAACGCGATGGGAATCATAAACGGCACCAACGAAGACGAGGTTGTTATCGTTGGGAATCATCATGACGCTTGGATGATTGGTGGCGCAGGTGAGTAACACGAGGACAAGAGTGTTCGCAAGATCTGACGAGCCATAGCGGACCCGCATTCCGGTTCAGCAATTCTGATCGAATTAGCAAAGGCATTTGGTACTCTTCTCAAGACCGGATGGAAGCCGAAACGAACCATCGTTCTTGCCAGCTGGGATGCAGAAGAGTATGGCCTGGTTGGAAGGTAAGTCCTCTTCTCTTGAACAAATAGACGGAGCCATTCTCTGACACTCAGCAGTACTGAGTGGGTTGAAGAATATGTCCCCTGGCTTAGAGATTCTGCAGTCGCCTACCTGAACATTGACGTGGGAGTAGCCGGTTCCATACCTGACTTTAGCGCAACCCCAGATCTTCACGCACTCACCACCTCCATCGCTCGTAAGGTAATATGGCCAAATGGCAAAGATCGAACTGTTTATGATATCTGGGAAGAGAAGGCGGGCGAGATCGGTGCCCTAGGTGCGCAGAGCGATTACACAGCATTCGTCCACCATGCTGGTATTGCGGCTATCGACATGGGCACCACGCGAGCCCCAAACGACCCCATCTACCACACGCATTCAAATTTCGACTCTTTCCACTGGATGACAAAGTTTGCGGATCCCGGTTTCGTGATGCATAAAGCTATTGGGCAGTATTTGACGCTGATGCTGTATCATTTGGTGGATGATGAGTCGCTGCCTCTCGAGCCGAGGAATTACGGAACCGAAATGGACGCGTGGCTTAAAGAGCTTCAGCAGGTTGTATCGTCTGCGAATGCAACGGCGGTCCTGGAGTTCAAGGCTCTCGAAGATGCTGTCGCCACTTTCGAAGCCGCAGCGCAGAATTTCAATACTCTTCGAGAAATAGCCGTTAGCTCAAATAACTCGACCTTGCTGAAGGGTCTGAATCACAAGACACGCGATTTTGGACGCGGCTTTGTCAGTCAAGGAGGGCTTCCTGGAAGAGAGTTCTACCAGCATCTCATCTTTGCTCCTGGAATCGATACTGGATACGCGCCTGTTACCTTTCCGGGGATCACAGAGGCGGTGGCTGCGGGAAATCTTACTCTAGCAAGAGAGTTTGTTAGTAGGACGGCGAAGGCTGTCTTAGCTGCGGCAGACATCTTGAATACATGAGAGAAGCCTAACTATGCATTATAAAGGGACATTAGTATCCTCAATAGGAACAGGTACGAATGCTTCCTCTTCAGCTCTTTCAATATCGCAAATGCTTTGCCTTATACCTGGACGAGCCAGCTGCACATCATCAGTCATTGCCAAACGGTTGACCAGCAGCATCCCATAGTTAATTAGTTGCCGACTAACTATAGCGTAGCTAGAGCGCTAGAAGAGATATGCACGGTTCAAACATGAGACCACGAATCAAGATGCAAGACAGCTATATTGATGCATTTATCTTGCTGTCATGATGTTTGTTTCACAGCCGATGATATCATCGTTTAGTGTGGAGGTTTAGCGAGCGATCGGCGCATGTACGATCGATCGATAGCCCGGGAACGCCAGATCTGACCTAACCATCTCGGGCTTTCATGACGCATTCTTTAGACATTCATGTCGTGATAGCTGCAAACAAATACAGGGCCATGGTAGCATCTGCAGTAGACTCTATAGCCTTCGAGTCCCTATGCCACGCTCACGCTCGACAAACCCTATTCTCCCTACCGCGAACATGGCGCGAGGCAACAATAAGGATGGAAAGAAGAGAGTGCTTGTTGTTGGAGCTGGAGCAGCTGGTATTTTGAGTGCGCGCTTTGAAATGAAATAGGTTTAACATATGGCAGGAATGTCATGTGCCCACCACCTATCTGAACACCCCGACAAGTTCGACGTTACTCTTATCGATGCAGTGGACTACTGCGGAGGACAGGCTTTTTCGATTGGAGTCGACAAGGAGCGTCATGGAGCCGACTGGCTAAATCAGGGGGTGCAGGGTGGAAGCTACATCTTCCATCACACCATGACCATGTTTGCAAGGCAGGGTCATCATGCTGATCCAGTAGACCTTCAGGTAAATCATAGAAACATTGACATTGATACGCACAACAAGCTCACAACTATAGGTATCTTTCGGAAAGGACGACATCTTCTGGAGCAACGTCTTCCCGACTGAACTACTTGCACGGCACCAGAAAGAGATCAGGAGGTTCAACACGATGCTCAAAATCGTCCGCTTGTTCGAGCTCTTCTTCGCCCTGATCCCCATCAAGATCCTCTTCAAGATGTTCTTCTTCTCCGAGGAGTTTACCAACACCATCGCTATGCCTATGATCGCGCTTTTCCTGGGAACCGGAAACGAGACGCCAAATGTACCTAGCATCATACTTGAACGACTCTGCACAAGTCCAACGTACGGAATGTGGTATCCGCCAGATAAATTAAGCGTCGCCAGCAATCTACCTCCTATGGTTGTCTTCCCAAAGTTCAGCGAGTTCTATGAGCGCTGGAGGCAGGACCTGTTGAAGAGAGGTGTAACCGTGAGGCTTTCTACTGAGGTAACACGAGTGGTGAAGCGAGACAAGACTGGCGTTACCGTTAGGCTGATCAAGCGCACGGCGATGCCCGATGCTCATAATCCCAACAGTGCCAACGTACCCTACGACAACGATCATAACGCCGACCCAGATGCAAAAGAGACTGAGGAAAATTACGATGAGTTGGTTCTCTGTGTACTGTATGTATTCCGAATCTAAACCTCCATAATTCATACTGACTTACAGCAGCGCCGACACGGCGAAACGCATCCTCGAACCCACCGCCTCCTTCCGCGAAAAGAAAGTTCTCGGCTCCGCCAAATTTTCCGACGACATTACGGTAACCCACTGGGATAGCGACTACATGCGCAAGCACTACGAAAACTTCTACAATCCTGACCAAGCCGTCACCAAGCTCTCCCTCGTCGACCAAACCGCCCGCAATGAAATGGCACAAAAGTCTTTCAAGCCAATGTACTACATCAAAATGTATCCGCAAGACCGCTCGAAGCTTGAGATGTGTTTCGATTGCACAAATTATCAGAGTCAGTTCCCGCCCGAAGTGCCGTTCGACAAGCATATCTTCCAGACGATTTATCTGAACAAGGCGAGGGATGGACATCTTTGGAGTATCGATGAGATTGACAAGGACAAGATTATTCGCAAGGATTGGTGGCATCAGCTTTGCCACTCTTGGACGCACTATTTATTTGTTGTGCCGTGGATGTGGCTGCTTCAGGGGAAGAAGCATACTCGATACGCCGCTGCGTGGACCCTCATCAACGCCCACGAGGTCGCTGTCATGAGCGGTATTGCTGCTGCTGTCGATCTTGGGGCTCAGTACCCTGCGGATCTTGAGCGCGACAAGTTTGCTTTTCTGAGCTTTAGGTTGTACTACTTACTGGCTTATGGCAAATGGTATAGCAGGAATGCGACCAAGATGACGAAAGAGGGTCCGGGTAAGGACTGGGCAAGTGGCCTATACGGCAGTGTGTATAGGGGACCTGGTGTCAGTGATATTGATCGCTTGCAATGGCGCGAGGAGAACAACGTCCAAGGGGAGCCCATCAAATACGGTTTTCCTTCAGATAGCGGGAAGCGGTAAACAAGGAAGTGAGGGTCAAGAGTTAAGATCGGGAAGATCGGGGTGGTAGAATAACGCGGTCAATATCCTGCAGCTACGATCGAATGGTGCAAATGTTGAACTCAAATATCACAAACGCAATACAAAGGGCTGCCGAATCTAACAGAGCTGGGAATACTCGGTGTGAGAAGCTTGCCATGTTTTCCGCATCGGGCAAGGTATTCTATCGCTTCACATCTACTCGCGCCACGCACCACCTCGCTTGTGCTCGGTGGTGCTACCGGTACCGAGCTGAACAGCCATCCCTAGCTCAACGGGCTTTGAACAATTGAACTCTGATCTATTCCACCACCACCACCATGCCTCGTGAGTACTACCAGATTGAAGAGGATATACAGGCTGCTATAGCAGCTTATCTGAGAGAAGAATATTCCAGTGTTGCAGAGGCAGCGTGTTAATTCAACGTGCCCAGAAAGAGGCTGGCAGCGCGTCTCAACAGCAGAGCTACTCGTGGAGAGCGGGCACCCACCAACCAGCACATGACAGATGCCCAAATTCTAGCTCTTGAGCTATACGTTACTTGGCATGATGCTATCTATCGGGCAACCTCCCCTCATACCTCAGCAGCATGCAGCTGCAGAGTCCATCCAACGCCTCTCTACACCAGAGCCTAAGCGCTCTTTCATGACAGATCTTGGACGCGACTTCTTTACACGCTTTGTTCAGATCCACCCACGCTTCTTTAAGGTCAGACAAAAGCCCTAGGAAAAAGACTAAGTCTTTGCAGAGGAAAGAAATATATATACAAAGTACTTTGAGTTGCTTAGGGAGGTGATAGAGAGGCTAGCTGTCTGCAAGGACGATGTCTGGAATATTGATGAATGTGGCTTCAGGATTAGGATTGGGGAGAGCAGGAAGTGACAACGTTGGAAACGTACAAAACAGCAGTCTCTATCTGAAACAAACAGATATTTTATTACAATATTGGAAGCAATCAGTGCTTATGGAGGGACAATTCCTCCACTGGCTATCCTCCGTTGGGCTTGGATCCTTCACTCTCACTTATCCCAAGAGCTGGATCTTGACCCCTCTATGCTCCTTGGGGTATCTGAGAGTGGGTATTCCAATGATGAGCTTGCTCTCAAGTATTTGGAGAACTTCAACAGGTGGACTACAAAGCAACAAGTAGGGAAATGGAGGCTGCTCATCTTTGATAGCCATGGATTGCATATGACGTACAAGTTCATCAAGTACTGCTTTTGTCGGTAGGCTCATGTACAATCGTACGGGGTGATAACAGTAACTTCTGGTTCTTGTATTCTGGTATGATCTTGCTATGAATGTGGGTGCTGAGGTCTATATACCGTTTTGGTGCGGGGTTGCCAATCGGACCAAAGCGTGACATGTACACGCACAGTGTATACCCACAGCTTTGATAATCTGATCTGGCCATACGCTCTGCCCCCACACACGTCACAGGACCTACAGCCACTCAACGTAGTTTTCTTTCAGCCGTGCAAACACTATCAGAAGAAGCGCGTAGAGCAGCATGTAAGACTTGGTGGCAGTGACTTCAACAAGGTAGAATTTCTCTACGCGTTAAAGACAATGCGCAAGGACGCCTTCAAGACCTCTACTATCATCTCAGCCTTCAAACAGAGTGGAATCTGGCCTCTCAACGCTCAGGTTGTGCTTGAAAAGCTACGTTCAATTGACAGGCCTGTCACCCTACCTGTGGATGAACCTTCACTCCCCTCTACCCCATCTACACCTGTCACCACTACTGAGATTGTTCAATTCACCCGGCATCACCTTCAGGGCATTGATCCATATACTGGGATCTATGGCCTCCTTGAATACCGGGTCACAAAGCTTGCAAAGGGGGCTGTTGCAGTAGCTGCAGCACATGAAACCCAGGCTCAAGAACTCTACAAGTTGACAGCAGCATCACAACACCGCTACAAGAGACATATCCAAGACAAGCACGTCATTCAACCAGGTAGAACAGTCACTGTTGAGGACGCGCAACTATGGGTTGCAAAACGCGCTGTAGCGAACAAAAAGAAGAGAGTTGTTCACAGGTCAGCTTATGAGATGGCTATACTCTTGGCTCAAGAAGAGGCTGGCCTATCCAGATCCACTCCAACACCATGAAAAAATACAACACTATGTCCTTTGACCATCCCATGACCTTGGTCCAACTTGAAATCATCCAAGATGTCCATGTGGTGGGTTTTCCTGCACCAGTTTTGGTGACTCGGACCATATTTGGCCCGTTGAACTTGGAATGGCCGTTGAGCTCGGTAGCACCACCGAGCTGATGCGTGGCGCGAGTAACACCTGCAGTCTCAATAGGCAAGCGTCGGATACCTCCCCACTAAGTCCGCTAAACTCCGCCAAGACCCCGTAGATAACAACACAATCTCCATATCCACGTGTGGTCATGTCATGTCACCATGGTGTGTTGCTCTATTAAAACCAAATAGTATCCCTCCATCCCGCAAGCTCCATCATTCCACTGCTCACCTCAAGCCGTTCTACCACCCACTCCTTCCCCCACCACAACCATATCTCAGTATCTACAATGTCTTCTAAAACAAATCTGGATGTCGTCTTCGGTGCAATGACGTTTGGCCGCGCGGGCGAAGAACAAGTTAGCACCTCCAACCTCAACGACTGTGCCGCCATCCTGGATACCTTCCAATCCTACGGCCATAGCGAAATCGACACTTCGCGTTTCTACGGCGACGGCACAAGCGAAGAGTATCTCGGTGCTCTGGAGTGGGAAAAGAGGGGTCTCATCATGGATACGAAGTTCTACCCCAACGTAATCGGTCTCTTCGGCCGCGAGGCGATGCATCTAACGCTATCCTACATGGAGAACGGCTTAACCTCGAGTTTGCAAGCACTACAAGCGGAGGCGGTGGATCTGTGGTACCTCCACGCCCCCGACCGCTCCGTCCCCTTGGAAGAAACACTCGCGGCCGTGCACCAATTACACAAATCAGGGAAATTCAAGAGATGGGGCATCAGCAACTTCATGTCATGGGAAGTTTCCGCCATCTGCGAGATCTGCAGAGCAAACGGATACAAGCTACCAAGTGTATACCAAGGCGTCTATAACGCGCTATACCGCACCGTTGAACACGAACTCCTGCCTTGTCTGCGCAAGTACGGCATCAGCTTTTATGCGTTCAATCCGCTGGCTGGTGGCTGGCTGACGGCGCGGTATCGGCGGGATACGCAAGATGGTAGTATTGAGAGCGGGTCGCGGTTCGATCCAAAGCGCGTGCAGGGGAGAATGTATCGAGCGCGGTACTGGAATGATACGTTTTTTAATGCGCTTGAAGGGCTGAGGGGCGCGTTGGGGGAACATGGAAAGGGGTTGACGGAGAGCGAGACAGCGCTGCGGTGGATGATGCATCATTCACAGTTGAAGAAAGAGTTTGGAGATAAAGTTATTATTGGGGCGAGTAGTAAGGAGCAGTTGGAGATGAACATGAGGGACTTTGAGAAAGAGGGACTACCGGAAAATGTGGTCAAGGCGTTGGATAAGGGGTGGGAAGGGTGTAGGGGTGTGACGTGGAAGTATTTCCATTGAAAAGTGGTTGAAAACCGTGGTTCACACATCCCAATATCAGGTGGTGAACCATAGTTCCCCCTTCTTTTGGCCTTGCAAGAACACGAATGTGAAGGGTATAAAAGGCTTTTGTATTACTGAGTACTATTACTTCTGAGTTATTTCAGTATCGAACAACTGAAGCACCAACGCGGATAGAAATCAGAACGGTTCGCGTGACGTTTCTCATAATAGCACTCAACATGTACCCCTACACAACAATCACGCCTCAAAACTGTCAAAAATCTGTTGCCAACGATATCGAAGCCCTCATCGCGAAGAGGTATCCCGAACATGTAGAGGGGGTCGCTGCCGCTAGGCAAAAAAAGGCACAGGCCGCTGCGGCCGAGAAGATGAAGCAAGCCACCGCTGCCGCTGCCGCTGAGCACAAGCGACAGCAAGAAGAAGAAGCCGCCGCCGCCGAGCAAAGATTCCAGGAAGCCGCCGCCTCCTGGAGGCTCCGCTTCGCCCAGAATGCGAAGATAGCTACCGAGAAGCAGGAAGAAGCTACTGCCACCCCACAACAAACCCCAGCAGCTGCCGCCTTCGAGGAAGACTACCAGCGCAACGCCACCTGGTCCTGCGCAACCCCTCTCCTTGGCGCCTCCTGCCAGAAAGTGTCCACCGACTTCGCCCTACCGCCCGCCACCAACGAGCACTGGGAATCCGCCGCTGCCTCCCTGCCTTGGTTTTTTACGCCCAATGTTGTACACTTTAGCACGGGCAAGGACTTGTATCAGGAGAATCCGTTGACAGAGTCTGTTTTCTGGTCTCCTGAGAACAATGCTGACCCTGTACAAGAAGTATCGAGCCAGGTAGAGGAGCCATGGTGGATAGCATCTCCAGGTCTGGTAGAGATTTTGAGGAGGTTTGATCCACAGGCGCGTGTAGATGCTATGCCGCGTAGAAACGAGTTGGAGATTGCGTTATGGGCTCACGCAAATGTTATCTTGGCGGAAATGCGCGAGGGGGGTCGGGCTCAGCGAAAGGATAGCGGTGCGACTGCGGGCGAGCCATCCAGGTGTCAAGAGTAGGGCCATTATGGAAACGCAAAAATGTAATCTAGTTGAAGGATGAGTCATTTGAGAATTAGGGGTATAACTAGAAAAGACTAGGACTAGAACTTAGCGAAGGAAAGGGGTATATGTAACCAAACCAATCTAAACACGTAAAAAGCTAAGCAAATGCGATCGCAGATTGAAAATGGGGAATCCCATAAACCAACAATATGTAAACCAATGCCGAGGTCAACGTTTATCCTGAAATCGAACAGTCCTTGAACGCACATTCTCCTCGCTGTATAGCCGTCTTGTATTTACTAAAGAAAGGACATGTTAGCACAAAGCTATCTCCTCGCTCTTGCGCCTCCATCCACAGGCTTGGTGCTCGTACTGCCTTCAAGAGGAGGTATGTGACCTAGCTGCTTCTCAACGCCAGCTTCATTCGGTGTGAATGGCGTGAAGCCTCCCTCAGGAGATGCCTGCCACTTGGCCATGTCTTTCTTCAGCGCTTCGAGCTCCTTCTGGAATCTGTTGCCGAAGACGTCAATGTAGTAGGTCGCGCCGTTGTAGACACTCCAGATGAAGACTGTGGAGAGAAACAGACCGCTAGGCCAGCGGTACCAGAACCAAAGAGGGGCAGGAAGCATTGTAAGGACGGCGTAACTGTACTGGATGAACATGAAGGCGGGTTCCTGGAGGAAGTCGGGTAGAGAGAGGACGATTTTGCCGATCCAAGTCTTGGCATATGATTTCCGCAGCCAAGTAAAGCTGGTCGGTCGTCCGGCTGCGATCTTATCGCGACGACGTACAGTGATCAAAAGGTGGTAGCTCAGTTGCCAGACAGCATACGGGAATGTCGCCCACATCATCATTTGCGCAAGGCCGTAATGATGGGGAGAAGATGGATCCGAGTAGCGGATGTTGTAGATGGCGGGATAGTGCTGCTGCTGATATTCGGGCGACAGTAGGTGGACGAGGCAGTGAAGGGTCACGCAAGGCATGATGTGGATGAAGAGACTATGTAGTCAGCACACGCAGCGCGATACAGAGAAGAGTAGACGTACCTCACTACCTTGTCCATGCTGTGGAAGACAAGGGAATTCCTCCACATGATGATGGCGACGGCGTTGTTCCCGTAACAAAGGCAGTATGTGGCGATGAATAGACGTTTAGATTGCGGGAAGATCCACACACTTAGTACTACCAGTATGTTGACGAAGTAGCACAGGTCGGCAAGGAAGTAGTGGTAGCCCTTCTTGTGGTAGGAGATGAAGCGGATGGGCATGAAGTAGAGCAGCTGAGCAGTGTACCAGTGCGGGAAGAGGTCCGGATGGCAGCCGACCAGGTACCCCGAGACGAAGATGTTCATGACGGCGGCGATGAAGGAAGCCTTCTCACGGGCCGTGATGGTGAGCGACTCCTTCCAGCGCCGGTTCAGACGGTCGACCGAGTGGCGCATGCGCTTCCTGTACTTGTCGAGCTGCTCGCCTTCTGTGGGCACTCTGCGGCGCCATTCTTCGACGACGCGGTCTCGCGTGATGCCGCGATTCTTTGCCTGGTTCTTGATCTTTTCCGTCTGGGACGCGATGGAGCTCTGGATCTTCTCGATGCGCTGCGAGAGGGCGAGGTTCTCCACAAAGTCGAACATGGTGAGCTTCTCGACGGGCGGGAAAAAGGCGGCGTCCTCGAAGTCCGAGTCATCGTGGTAGGAGCTATTAGAGAAGGAGGCCGAGCGGGAGAGGCCGGGGGTAGAGAGCGGTGCTGGATGGTTAGAGGAGGAAACTGGCTCGTCCAGCAGCGCAGAGTCGGGGTGAGTACCCGCATCTACGTGTGAGGCCATGGCCGGCAGCTCTTCCTCGACGATCTCGAAGCTCAGCGGGGTGCGGCGGTGGAGAGGTCGTTTGAAGTGGCGCGGGGGCGAGCCTGCAGCCATCGTCTTTGTTAGCTACCGTGTGTCGAAGAGGGGGCCGGCCCATATTGGAAGGAACGACTGTAATTCATAGGGAAAGAGCGTACGGTAGCAGTGGCTAGATGCGATCAGACCTAGTCAGAGCCGCCTGCTCGCATGACCCGGCGTGTGATGTGCGGGGTGGGCGTTGTGCTGCTCGAGCTGTGTGCGAGCGCTGGAGGAGGAAGTCGTGGGGGAATGCTAGCTGGTGATTGGCAAGCTTCACTGCGTCATCGCAGGCAGCGGCGTAGGGACGATGACGGGAATGTGGTGTGGGGATAATCACGAGATCAGGCGACAGTGCAGGTGGTCGATGAGTGCTTAAATATATGTGCGGTGAAAGAAGTAGACAGTTTGGTATTCTGTTGCCCTACCGCCTTTCTGCCATGCTGCGTCACTGTGGACCTTGGCCATATCCGGACATGTGCATATTGATCGCTACGGCGGGCGGTTGGACCCCTGCTCGACGCGACCACGCGCCGCGCCTTCACAATAACCAACGCAGCCCACCCCGCGACCACCAGCGACCACCTCCCCCCGCGCAATCGCCGTATACGTATTACGCAGCTCCACCGCGGCCATGGGCAAGCTCGTGCGGCTCGAGATCTACAACTTCAAGTCGTACCGCGGCCGCCACACCCTCCTCTTCGGCGACTCGTACTTCACCTCCATCATCGGCCCCAATGGCTCCGGCAAATCGAACAGCATGGATGCCATATCCTTCGTGCTGGGCGTGCGGTCGTCCCACCTGCGGTCCGAGAAGCTCAAGGACATGGTCTACCGCGGCCGCATCATCCAAGAGGCGCGCATCAACGCCGACGGCACGGTGACGGAAGCCGACGGCAATGCGAACGGGAACACCAATGGCAACTCAAACGAAAACGGCGAATCGCAGGCGAGCACCCAGGGCAACAACCCCCAGAATGCATGGGTCAAGGCCGTCTTCGAAGACGATGCGGAGCAGACGCACGAGTGGCAGCGGACCATCACAAGCGCCGGCGCCAGTGACTACCGCATCAACAATCGTGTCGTCTCGCTGAAGCAGTACAACGAGGCGCTGGAGGAGCACAGCATCCTGGTCAAAGCCCGGAACTTCCTCGTCTTCCAGGGCGATGTCGAGAAACTAGCCACCACCGCCCCGGAACAGCTCACGCTGCAGGTCGAGCGCATTTCCGGCAGCTTGGAGCAAAAGGCCGACTACGACCGCCTGAAAGCCGAGTCCGAGGCCGCCACCGAGGACAACGCCAAGCATCTCCACGAGCGTCGTGGCATCAACGGTGAGCTCAAGACGTACCAGGACCAGAAGGCCGAGGCCGACGAGTACGAGAAGAAGCTTGCTGAGCGAGACGACGCGGTAGTCACAAAAAATCTGTGGAAGCTCTTTCTGTACCAGCAGGTCATGGAGAAGGCGCGCAACAGAATCGCGACCCACCAAGAAGAGCTGAAGGAGCACAAGCGCAGCGTCGAAAAATACCACCAGAGGCATGAGGCCGAGAGACAGGCTGAGGCCAAGGTCAAGCGCGACCTCACCAAGACCGACCGGAGCATCAAAGCCAAGGAGAGGGAGATTGAGGACACCTCCAACGAGCTCGCGCCAATTGAAGAGAAGATTCGTCTTTCCAACGACACCCGCCGGAGGTACGAGAGCAAAATTGACGACCTACGCAAAAAGCGAGACTCTGAGAAAAAGGCCGTCGAGAAATGCCAGAAAGACCTGGATCTGGTGAAAAAGGCCGAGAAGAAGTGGGAAGACGACTTCAAGGCTGCTGCTCAAAACCAAGGCCGTGAGCTGTCTGAACAAGACCTTCAAGAGTACAACCGATTGCGCAGCGATGTTACGAAGCAGACGCATGGCGATCAAATGCAGATAGACAAGCTCAAGCGAGAAGTCGAAACGGACCGAGACCATGTCAAGAACCTACAGCAGAGCGTCGACAGTCACGAAAAGGCAGTCGAAAAGCTCAACGCAGACATCGGTCAGCTGGAGGAGCGCCAGCAGACTTCCAAGACACAAGTCAAAGACCTGGAGAAAGCAAGGGCCGCTAAACAGCAAGAGCTTGACAGGCTTCGGGCCGAGCGCAAGCAAATCGACTCGCAATACAATGAGAGGAACCAGTTGCTGCAGGAGGTGCTGAAGCAACTCAGTATTGCCGACGGCAGCCGCCGGGAGTCAAGGAAGCAGCAAGAGACTCGCAAAAACATCGATCGCCTCAAAACTCGATTTGGATCCGAAAAAGTCCACGGCCGATACAAGGACCTCGTTACGCCCAAGATGCAGAAGTATCGCAAGGCCATAGGTCGCGTGCTCGGACATACCATGGAAACCGTCATTGTTGACACAGAAGCCACTGCCAAATCATGTATAGAATATCTCAAGGCAGAACGCATCGGCGTAATGTCCTTCAATCCTCTCGACTCCATTCAGATCCAAGCTGTCGATCCGCAGCTGAAGGGCATGCACGAGGGCATGCGGCTCGCCATCGACTGCATCAACTACGAACCCAAGCACGAGCGAGCCATGACTGCAGCGTGTGGCAACACCATGATCTGCAATACCGAAAAGCTTGCGAAAGAGCTCCGGTATGTGAAGCGTATCGAAGTCAAGGCCGTCACCCTGGACGGACGTGTGATCGGCAAAGGTGGTACGCAGACAGGTGGTGAACTGGATCGTGATGACGATTCGGGCGAGCAGCAATGGGACGAGCGATCTTACCAAGCACTTGTAGACAAGAAGAATCGATACGAAGAAGAGCTTCGCGCACTTCCAAAGCTTGACCGTCAGCACACGCAGGAGTTAAGTCTAGAGGTTGAGATTCTAGATCTCCAGGAGCAGATCAACCACGCAAAAGAAGAGGTCAAGGCACTCGGTCGCAACATCGAGAGCGTCAAGAAAGAGCTAGCGCATCACAAGAGCGAGCTGAGGGGCGTGCGGCCGAACTATGAGAAGCAGGCGCAGCGGTTGGAGAACCGAGAGGAGGAGCTCAGGGGCTATCAAGACACAGTCGACCAAGTCAACGATCAGGTCTTCTCAGCCTTCTGTCAACGGCTCGGCTATGACTCCATCCGCGACTATGAAGCGCAACAAGGTACCGTCCAGCAGGAGGCTGCTGAGAAGCGTCTCGAATTCAACAAACAGCGCAGCAAACTTCAATACCTAATGAAACAGGTTGAGTCTTCGCATCGCGGTGTCCAAGAGCGTCTCAAGCAAGCAGAAGAAGAAATCAAGCGTAAGACTGCCGACATTACCGAACTCGAGAGCAATCAAGAAGAGCTGCAAAACGCTCGGGATGTCCTTCAGGCTGAGTTAGAGACGCTGCAAGACAAGCGAAAGGAATTGGAACGGAAACTCGCTGAACGAGCCACTGCTGTCAAGGAAGCACGGCGCGCCCTGGATCATCGCAACGAGAAGGTTAAGAACGTCCTTAAGGAGGTCGACGAAGAGGATGCGAAGATCAAATCGAGTGCGACGAACCGCTACAATGTCCTCAAGGAGTGCAGAGTGAACGAGATTAGGATACCGCTCACTGCAGGCTCGAGTCCGTTGACCTCCCTACCGATGACCGACATGCCCCGACCTGATGCGGATGCCATGGACATCGATGAGGATCCTGATGCGACACAGGTGCAGCCCGCAGAGGTCGACGACTATGGCATTCAAGAGGACTTTGAGGAGCTGGATGAGGAGCTGAGGACGGAAATCCTTGAGATACTCGAGAGCGTGCGTATATCCAAAATTACTATTGATGTCTCTGCCTTACTGACATTGCATAGGAGGACGACCACGACACACGCGTCCAGTCTCAAGCCGGCGCCCAGCTCAAAACCGCCGAGTCCAAACTCACTGACGCAATCACTAATCTCGAAACCGACATCAACAAAGCCACCCCCAATATGCGTGCCGCTGAACGTTTAGCCGCGACCGAAACGCGCCTCGCAGCCGTTGACTCTGCATTCGCTGATACACGCAAGCGCGCCGCCGCTGCGAAAAAAGCTTTCGAGGAAGTCAAGACCAAGCGCTACGACCTCTTTATGAAGGCCTTCAACCACATCTCCGAGAACATTGGTGGCACGTATAAAGATTTGACGAAGTCCCCGCAGTTCCCGCTGGGTGGGCAGGCGTACCTTGATATGGAGGATAGCACGGAGCCGTATCTCGCAGGATTGAAGTATCACGCTATGCCACCGCTCAAGCGATTCAGAGATATGGAGCACTTGTCTGGTGGTGAGAAGACCATTGCTGCTCTTGCACTGCTCTTCGCTATCCACAGCTACCAGCCCTCTCCGTTCTTCGTCCTCGACGAAGTCGATGCCGCGTTGGACAACGTGAACGTCTCCCGCGTGGCCAAGTATGTGCGCGAGCATGCTAGCCCGGGTATGCAGTTCATCGTCATATCTCTAAAGGCGGGCTTCTTCCAGGAGAGCGAGACGCTAGTGGGTGTTATGCGCGATCAGGGCAAGATGACAAGCAAGTACGTGAGCTTGGATGTAAGTTGTCCTCTAAAGTATCGTGGGATGAAAAGTTGTGCTAACATTTATGCAGCTGAGGAAGTACCAAGCCGCATAGGTGGATGGCGAGGGTTGGTAGGGACATTTACGCTTTTCGTTAACATCTGGACGTGGCCCCGGACGATTTTCTATATGGTTCTAGCGGTCCACGCTTAACGTGCTTTGCGCGTTCAGACATCGAGGAATAATACAATAGCAAAGTAAAATCACGACTTCCGGTGACCTTTGGGCACCTGCCTATTGCAACATAGTGTGCCGTTTGCGGAGATAACGCTGTTGGTATCACCGAATTTAGTGGATACCATTGATGACTCTTGAGCTCTTTTAAGAAAAACTTGAGATAGCTTAAGCATTCAATCGGACACAGAAGTTTACTGTACTCGAGGCTGTTTATGTGCTGCTAGTCGTAGTCTTGTCCAATCTGCGTTCTGAAGTTGCATGCACGCAACACCCCCGCAATGACCCCAAACCTTTTGCGGGAGGGACAGCCCAGCGAAACATCACCACTTCTACCAAAACCAGACCAAACCGCCCAACCCATTGACCCTGCCAACGGCATCGCGCCTGCAGGTGCAGCTGCGACAGGTGATGGAGCAGATCTTGAGCGACAGCCCAGCAATGGCGACAGCTTCAAGCACCAAGGCATGCCAGAAGTCAAAAAGCGTATGAAGTACATCTTCCCAGCCATCGCCATCGGAGTAAGCAAAATGGTCTCCCTCTACAACCGCCGACTAACCGTACTTTACAGGTCTTCCTAGCTGCCGCAGACCAAACCCTCGTCGTCACTACCTACGGCACAATCGGCACAGAATTACACGCCCTCTCCTCCACGTCGTGGATCGCGACCGGCTACTTCCTCACGCTGTCTGCCTTTCAGCCCTTGTTCGGCAAGCTGAGTGATATCTTCGGCAGGAAGCAATGTCTCCTGAGTGCGTACCTGATTTTCGGCGTCGGGTCGACGTTTTGCGGGCTGGCGCGGAATATGCGGGAGTTGATTGTTGCGCGGGCTTTTGCAGGGGTAGGAGGTGGGGGTATGTCGGTGATTGTGAGTATCCTGCTTAGTGATGTTGTGGGGTTGAGGGAGAGGGGGGCGTGGCAGGGTTATGTTAATGTTGTATACGCGACTGGTGCTGCTGCTGGGGCTCGTAAGTACTGTCCTTGTATGAACCGCATTTGGGACATTTGCTAACTCTGTATTTCAATACTCAGCCATTGGCGGCTTATTAGCTGACAACATAGGATGGAGATGGGCCTTTCTTGTTCAGGGGCCGATGTGTGCTCTGGCATTCATCGCCGTGGCACTCGTCCTCGATCTCCCAGAGCAAGATCATTCGCACTGGAAAGAAAAGATTAAGAAAATCGATTTTCTCGGCGCCGCAATCCTCCTCATGGCAGTATTCGGCCTCCTAGTCGGCCTCGATCGCGGTTCGAATACCTCATGGAGCAACCCAGTCACCATCGCCGGACTTGCTACCACACCGCTGTTCATCGTCTTTGTATTGGTCGAGAAGTACGTCGCCAGCAACCCCTTCGCCCCTGGACGCATCATCCTCAACAAAACGCTATTCGCGTGCTACCTCTGCAACTTTTTCGCCTTCGGAGGCTGGCTCGCAGCACTGTACTTCATACCGCTGTACTGGCAGATCATCGGAGACTACCGCGCATCGCAGGCTGGACTATTACTTGTCCCATCCATTGTCTGTAGCGTTAGCGGCTCGCTCTTTGGCGGCTTCTACCTGAAGCGCACGGCGAAGTATTACTGGATCACAGTGATCGCATACACCAATCTGGCAATTGGACTCTCGCTCATCCTATTATTTGCTGGAACGATCACGCAAAGTCTGCCTTTAATGGTTGTGGGTTCGTGTATATGCGGCTTCTCAAGCGGTATCGGCGTCACCACTACGCTCATCGGCCTCATCGCCAATGCTTCGCATACCGATCAAGCTGTCGCTACGGCTTGCAGCTACCTTTTCCGCTCTCTTGGATCCGTCTTTGGCATATCCATGTGCGCGACGGTTTTCAATCAGACGCTGCGCAAGTCCTTGAAAATTGCTCTCAAAGGCGACAAGGACGCAGCAGAGATTGCAGAGCGCGTCAGAGCTGGGCTGTCGTACTTTAGGAGTCTTGATCCTGAGATAAAGGGTATTGTGAGGGAGTGTTATAGTCAGGCTACGAGGGCTGCGTTAGGTGTGTGTATCGGCTTGGCAGCTGGTAGTGCGATTTTCGCGTGGTTCATTCAGGAGAAGAGTTTGGAGAATCGTAAGGCTAGGGGGGATGAGGATGAAGTGTAAGGGGCTGTAGAGTAGTCATATTAGATGTTCGCATGTTGCTGAGAAGTTGACAATGGACAACTCCGACAGGTAAGTCTGTCAAGATCAAACTCGCATTGCCTGTGGATGCACTTCTTGCTTAAACGCGTCGAAAAATTGCGAAGGCATCCAGTATTCATGATCAGATTGCCGTCGCATCTGTACTAAAATTTACAGATCTCCGATGATATGATGGGGACTTTATGTCGCATGACAATTGGCTGGTAAACCACTAGATCCACGCTAGCGACCAGACAGTTGAAGACCTGCCAACAAAATCGTCCACAATAACACGATCACTCTCGCAAAAGATCACACGTTACCCTCCGAGCATGAGCTAGACACGAGTCTCCTATTCACGCCACCTAAGGGGCCTGCGGAGAAAGCTTCCGATAACCCCACCGCCAGCGAAGCGCTGGGTGACGTGTTCACCGTAACCCAAGCTACCTTCCAGTGGAAGGGAATGTCATGTCAATGCACGATGCACAATACAGTCACACAATAATTTATGATAGTATGACGTTCTCGAGACGAAATTTCCAGACCCTGGGTGAGGTCCGCTCGAATGTGGACCTTTTAAGGTGGGACACCACCCTTTGCAGTCCAAATTAGGATCGTATCATCTGTCCGTCGCCCAGAGAAGCAATATAGCGCACAAACTGCGGTCTACATACCAGAAACACGTTTGTTCTTTCCTCGGAGAGCGCTTAATCCCACAATGACGTCAAGCAGCAGGCGGGCGTGTTCCCGACACGGACTGTAGTGGTCGGTACTCCAATCAGTGGCACCAAGCCGTGTCCAGGCACCAATTGCGCATTGCCAGCTGTACAAGCTCATCGCTTAGCATGGGACAATTCACACGGTCTGGGCTTATGTGGGAAATGTTAATATGGCGCTTATCGAGTCTATCGGGTAAGCGTGGAGCGTTGCTGGCTGCTCATATGCCGAGAAGGGGCTTCTGTTTCTCCAGACTTTCGGACATTTCCTTCTTACGAGTCGGTCCGGTTCTGTATAATTGGAGAAATATCAAGTTTTTGAAGATGGGCGCCCCTGTGAGTCTCTCCGTCCTATGCAATAGCAGGCTGATGGAAGTGCTCACGATCACTGCAGAAATCATCTGCCGATCCAGCACACGTCGTTCACGCGCTCATATACACTCTCCTGGATGTTTTCGATGCGACGAGAGATCTGCACCAGACTTTGACTATCAAGGAGCAGAGGGACTATGAGCAGAGCCTCCGGTCCAAAGGCTATCCTGCCTCAAGACGAATCGAATATGTCAAAGATGAGAGGCTGGGTAGCGATGAAGACATTGTTATGGACAAAGCGGCAGTCATGCGACGGTTTGTAGATGGCGTTCATGCACTAGGCGCCGAGTTTGCTGAGGGCGATGGTATGTTATCCATTCCCATACGACGACAACAGGAACTGTTCAAACGTCTTGAAAAGGCCCCAGTAGCGCGACGAAGCTATCCAACCCCTACCAACTTCTAGACAACTCTGCATATACAATCATGAACTAACGGGATGCGGATTAGTACTTGCGCATACAGCCCTCCAGTCAGAGATCATCACACTTCAGAGGCTGCTTGTGAAGATCTTTCTGTACGGACCAACCTCAACCGATCCCATCTCACACCAACTAGCGGAAATCAATGCAGTGTCGAGATCAGTGGGAGTAGCTTCGGTTGATATTTTAGCTGCACTGCAACGACGGCAAGAAGCGGCACGGCCACCCACTCCTCGATCAACACACGCTCCGTCGGCACACTCAAGCCTAAAGCATGCGCCACCTTACCCTGTCATTGCCACTGGTACAAGCTCAACATCGACAGTTTTGATGAAGTATGATGAGCCTCGTTCTCGGGCCTCCCATGTGCGAAGTGCAAGTCCGGTCAACACAACAGTGCTTGAGTGGCGAGAAAGGCTTAAACCAGAAAGAGCTGATACGGATACGGATACCACCTCGATGACGGGCCCAACCTCCTCGCATGGCATGCACTCAGCTTCCCACGATCTATATTGCGTATACGCTATCGATCTCCAGCGGGACGCAACTCGGCCGCTATCTTCCAGCATAACGTCCGAACCTTCGCCGTTCTGCCCAGACTGCAAAGGAAGTCTCCATCTCTCGCCTGGAAAGGCATGGGAAATATCAAAGTGGGACGAAGACTGCGCACGAACATTCCAAGTCCAAGCCCGCTTTGTGGCCAAGTGTCACTGCGACGGCCCGGATGGCCAATACGCATGTGTCATATGCGACAAATATGCTCCGGCTATTACCGTTTGCGGCGATGTGAAGGCGCTCATCAAGCATCTTTTCGAGGACCACAACATCCGCGAGCTCAAGCACGAGGAGGATATCGTGGAGATTATCGAGAAACCTGTGAGTAGGAGGGATAGTGGTATCGGGTATGGTTCTTCGTCTCGAAGTGGCAAGAGTGCTAGTATGGCGTCGAGTAGGAGGCGAAAGAGTCTGCCTGCGTATGAACGGGAGGGTGATGTGTTTGACATGAGGTCTTCGAGGCGGTAAAGACGTGTCGTATTCATTTGCTTGGTTGGAAACTGTATTGGTCATACCCGTCGGTCATACTTTTATTTACCTTTTGCATAGAGCGATTATCTGGGGTTGGCGCAGGCGCTTATAGCATCTTTGGCATTCACGACATAGACTTCCCTTTTTTTGTTATTGTTGTATTTAAGCATATACATTTACGTTACCAAAAGCTCTAGTCCCCACATTGCCCAATCGCTTACACCAGCACCCGTGCCACCTTCCTACATTGCGCAGCACACGAGAAACATTACGATCCTGCATCTTGCAACCATCAACCCAAACCAAAACGGAAAATGCTTCGACACAGCAATCCACGCTTTTCCCCATTACTACCACATTAGGTAACCCACGATTGCCGTCTCAACTCCCGACACAAGGTTTCAATATTCAACCGTTCGAAACATGCGATTCCCGCAGGTGAGATTTATGCTGTGTTCCGCCCTGCTGATTTTCCTTGAGTACTGCCAAAACAGGTCGGGTCTAAACGCGAAATGGGTAATGATAAAATACGCCACGTATTGTGATTGCTGTACGTGTGTAAGTTCCCGGCATATTTGCTGGATGTTGGCTGAGTGTAGGTGAGAAGGCGGTTTGGATAATGAAGGAGAGTGTGGTGGCGCGGGTTTAGGCAGCTGAGATGGGGAAATTAAGCATGCTCACTACATGGATATTTTCTTTCCATGTAAGATCGCAAGCAGAGCCGTATTTGGGAGTCGCACCAGCATGGGGGGTTGGGCTTTCACTGAAAAAGGTAAGGTCGGAAAGCGGCTCGGCAAGCGAATCGGAGCGATTGTTGCGGAAATCTATCAGCTCTTTCTTCTCACTATCACTCTAATTCCGCCATAATATCGCGACACTGATGCTTCGCCCGCCCCGCGATGACAATGACCAGAGAGAGGCGATAAAGGCGTATGCTTAGTACTAATAAGGATGCCAAACCTAAGCAGTGGCGAAAAGCTTAGGTACCCTATGGTAATACAGGAATCTGCAGCTGCTGCGTACTGCGCCGGACCGTGGTGAGCATTTATTAGATAATGGCAAGAAGGGGGCTTTGGTGATCGACATGGTCTACTTCAAGAATGGAGGAAAGACTTTGCGGTGTCGTTGAGACTATGTCAAGGTTTGGGGTTAAAGTTTGGGGTTAAAGTTTGGGGTGCTCAGCTGATGCTCTCATCATAGTTCAACAACTCGACTTCGGTCCGACTTCCACATCTGATTATGCACACCCTATAGTTATATAGCTACCCTTCGTTCATAGCTACTCAATCAGTTCAATCTGTCATTCCTTCCTACATGCGCACTGTCCACAATCCGTCACAGACTAAGGGGGGACTAGTGCAAGGCTCGAAACTAGGTCTGCGACGGAAACCTATGCATTTACCTACATTTTGGATGAAGTATCCAATTTGAGAAACTGTAATCTGACTTCCAATCTTGCTGATGTATATATATGGCTCGTTCTAATTCATAGTAAGGCTGCTTAGGTAATCCGTACAGTAAACTTCAACCCGATCGTGCCGCAACGACTTTGGATCTTACACCACTCTAGCGCAATTTGCTTATTTAATCGCAAACACTATGGCGAGGCCATCTATTGTTGGTTGACCCTGAGGCACTCTTTCCACGAGGACGAGCTGACATTGCGACACAGTACCTGATCGCACTGGCAGTAATAGCGCCGTATCTGTATGATCGCTACGTCGCATTATCTGGAATGCTAGCGAACAGGCCGGGAAGCTTCCAAAATCTCAACAAGTTCGAGAGCCATGAGATCAAGTTTCAGGATCAACTTCGCAATTGCGAAGACGTGTTGCTCGAGGAGGGCATGGGCATCGCGTTCTTGAGCTGTAATCCGGGCCGTGACAGGTGGAATACTGTTATGGTCAGCCATTTTACGACCTTTTGATGCTTCCTCGAAAAAACTCCGTTCAATTAGCAAAGACTAACATCGATTAGGGTACATTAATGCCTCCATCTACGGTACTGGACGGGAAAGATAGCGCACATATATGGATTTACGATTACTCAACGCCTAATCTACCCGAATCGCAAGCCCTCAAGCCGCTCCTACTATCCGATTACAACAATGCCGCCGACTTTCACCCCTTAGGCATCGAATTCGACGCCGTAACGTCAACGCTTTATGTCATCAATCACTCTCGGTATTCTGGGAATATCATCGAAGTCTTCCAGGTCTCAGTCCAAGACGCAATAGCGACACATGTGCAAACATTGAAGCATCCGCTGATCCGCACACCTAACTCGATCCATTCTTTAGGAGCTGGCAGACTTCTAGTGACGAATGACCATTACATCGGCGCCGTCACGTCGCCCTTCCTCTCCAAAGTCGAAGCTTTCTCTGGTGCTCCGGGAGGCTCCGTCATCTACACTGATATCCGCAATTCATCGCATACCAAGACCCTGGCGCACGTCCCCTTCGCCAACGGCATTGCTATGCTTAACTCGACAGTCGTTTCTGTGGCCTCATCGTCCAAGCCCGGTATATACTTCTACGCTTTCAATGCCGAAAATCCCAGTATGAAGTTCAAGAAGTACATACGCACCCCGGCAGGCGCAGATAACCTTTCCGTCGACTCAAATGGCAAACTTTTAATAGCGGGTCACCCATTCGCACCGGCGTTGATGAAAGTGAGCAGCGACAGGGCGATGTGTGACATGGAGGGGACGGAGGAGCAGAAGAGGGCTTGTGAGTGTACAGCACCAAGTTGGGTAGCGGAGTGGAGCGAAGCAGGAGGATTGAACCCCTTATACAAAGATAGTGGAGTGGAGTTCTGCAGTAGCAGTACGTTTGCGAGGGATGTGGGAAGAGGTGTTGGGATAGTGACTGGTCTCTACGAGAGGGGTTTGTTGGTTGTCAGAAATTGAAGACAAGGCGATTAGCTTCTGATTAGATCTTGTTACGTCTTGAGAATACACCCAAAAGCGACCAAGCTTAGTCCTGAAGACTCGTTCAAGTAGATGATCGAGAGCCTCCTCAACGTCTCATGCCAGAAGACACGGGCTATAATCTCACTTCCAGCCTACATCCGGCCTCGTTCCCACTCCTCATTTCAGCCCAGCTAGCAACATGCTCCGCTTCTGTTTTTTCTTCCCCTTTTTCATATCCTCGCCCCAGTTGCTCTCTTTTCCTGCATCCCCATGTTTCCTTTTATATTTTAGCTTCACCATCAATGTCGCCCTCTTGCAACTCTCCTCCTGTTCACTCGTCCATGGCGCATAGCTCCACCGCCTCCCCAATCCCTGTTCCTTTGGGGCAAGTTCATCGAAACTATGCACTGTATCTTGGATATACCCACCTGTCCCATCAAAATGCGTCCACTGACTATGATGGGAGAACATGTTCTCTCGGGGCTCCACTTTTAGCGCACCAGTGGAGTGTACGACGACTGCTTCTAGCTCCGATTGGACGTCTGCCGTATGCTTGACCAAGTGGAACTTGGGTAGCAAATGACTGAAATAGGTGAAAGGGTCGAGAATGTAGCGTCCATGGCCCAGAGGTTGTGGTTCCGGGTAGAGTGGGTAGCTTGGTGGTGCTGTGAGCGTCAGCCATGTTACAGATTTACAAGAATCTTCAAATACGCACGGCACAGCACTCTCTCCTCGGTCCGCGGCAATCCCAAACGCATAATCTCAATCTGCTTCTCGCACAGGAAGTCGTATGGGATTCCGTACATATCGCAGTAGCGTCGCCAATGACCCCAGCTTTTGATATAGTACGGTTCCGGATCAGCGGGTTTTCTCATCCGTCGCGTGTAGTACTGTTTTCCTCTGGGTCCGGCGATGGGAAGTTTCTCAGTCACTACGTCGGGTGGGTTCTGCAGGGTCCAGAACCTCGTGGCAAACGGGTCTTGAATAAACCACGATGGGCGCCAATGGAGCGTCTCATTTTCATTAAAGCCAGTCAGAACCAAGAGATCTTTTTGAAAGCGCCGAAGTCGTAGATCCGGCTCCACAAGTGCTTGCGTCAGACTCTCGGGGTCGAGGGAGGATGCAGATCCTGGTGACGTAGTGCTGATGCTGGTTGGAGTCGCGGGCTCGGAAGGTGCAGACGAGTGCGGTAGCTTTCGCGTTACTGCATTTGGTGTGCTAGGCTCTGAGCAGGGCGGCGTGTTGCGGGAGACCATCGCCGTGTTCCTGGTCAGGTCGAGTATACAAGTCAAGCGTGAAATATGTTATCAAGGTCTGAAGCAAGGTTGGTGTGAGGTGTGAGGTGCGAAGTGCTCAAGACCAAAATTCCGAGGTTACGGTAAGCGGTGAAGTCGAGAACACGCGCTCCCTTTCACTGTGATTGTAGCCTGGTATTGAACAATCAGAAAAGGCTCATGAGACCGTACGGGTGCGGCTAGGTGCAGTTTGCGATGCCAAAGACAACAAGGAAGCGGTAAGTTGCAGTCCAAGACCGTTAGCGTGGATTTTGCTACCAAAACAATTGCGATAGGCTATTGGTTCCATAACGTGGCTGCATTTTTGAGAGTGGGGAGGAGCTGTTTGCTTTCAACCAATGAATTACCGATCTGATGGTCGTGGCTCTTTCAGCTATTGTTTCTCTTTAGTATATGTTAGACGTTAATAAGTAAAATAGTATAGGAGGTGCTGCTGCAGCCTAGTAAAACTAGAGGTAGCTCAGGGTCACTATAGCGGCTGATTGTCTGTGGTCCTAAAGCCATGATGTTATCAGAATTCCTCTGTATTAGGTAACGTGTGACAGTTCAGATCATCTGCGTGGCAGGCGTCTATACAATATTGCGCTATCTGCTTAGACCCTGCATAGCCTCCCATTCTGAGTTTGTACGCCTTGTTCACCGTCTTGAACCACCCACCTCTCGCTACCGACGGCAGTGGTGGCATAGAACACGTCCTTTGGGTCCCATTTCTTCCTGATCTCGATCAGCTTCGGGTAGTAGCCTCCATAGAAAGACTCTTGCCAATCAGACTCCATGACGCTGGCTTCGTTCGAGTACATCCCACCACCTTCAGATACCGGAGTAATGTCGCGCCAGGGCTGCAAAATGTTCTCCTGTAGGTCTTTCTTAGCGACAGCAAGGCCTTCGGGTGTAGAGTGATCAAGCGCTTTGTTGGAAGAGGTTACCATGAACATGCCACATTCGCGCCAGGCTGGATTGACGGCGTTGTTAGTGTTTGCGTACTTCTTAGGTGCCTTGTGGTATCCGAGTAGATGTTTCCCGGATAATACGTGGTCCTTAATCAGGGCAAACGTCTCATTGTTGCTGCGAAGCAGCATTCTATAGTCGGGTTTAGTTCAGAATAGCTTTCATCCTGATTGGCTCTGAATACAGATGCTGATTGGCTGAGGCTTGCGGACATCACGTGACAAACGCGAAAATTATCCTTAACCCTAACTTGCCTGCATTCACTCCTGCCTGTCTGCCTAACTCCTGCTATGCGCTTGTTATACTAATTAACTAGCAGAGAGCATCTGCAAAGGTAAGTAACAAGGCAGCTATAGAATAGCTGCTGCGCAGCCTCTTCTTCAGCACCGTTCACGGACTGTCAACATATGCTTACTTCTCCTGGAAATTGCGTCGAGGTATAATGCGGTTCGCAGGCAATGAGTTTTCGAGACCAATGGGGAAAGAATTGGCTCCCCATGTTGCCTGATACGCGGAGTAGAATGAGTTATGCGCCAAGCTGGTGTGGGGTGACGTGAGCGTCATGTTGTTTGCGTCGAGATAGTCGAAGAAGGGTTTAACGACTTTGGTGTACGACTCTTCGGTGTGACTGAGAGCAGAAGGCACAAAGTTAGTATATGCCTCACATGCATCTTGTTCACATGCACTTACTTGGCTACGAAGAGGAACAGCATGCTCAGGAACGGTGTTGGAGCATTGCCCATGACGAAGAAGGAGTAAATCCCCGCATCAGCCCAGCCAAGGAACACATCGTAGAACTTCTTTGTACCGGCCAAGAATGCATCGAAATTGTTATTCGAGGCGTCAAGAACCCACTTCGATGTGACAAAGTTGAGTTTGGGATGTGCACGAACGGTGACGGATGTCACCACAGCGAACGTCCCGCCACCACCTCCTCGAAGCGCCCAGAACAGGTCAGGGTGCGATACCTCTGAAGCGGTAACGAAGCGACCATCAGCGGTCACTACCTGGAAGGCTACAACATGGTCGGCTGCCATCCCATAGATGCCAGCAAGAGGGTTTTGGCCTCCGCCTATAATCATGCCGCCAGCATATCCGACACTCTGCCATGTGTTGGGTGCATCATTTGTAGGATCAAAGGGAATTGCTTACCCAAGAAACTGCACCAAGCACAGTAACACCGTTCCTGTTCGCAGCCTCATACACTTCCCTGACAGTCACACCAGCGGCAAGCTTTAGTGCTAGTCCTGAGTAGCCTGGCCCTTTGTAGTCGGGCAGGAAGTCGATTTTGTTCAAGTTATGCATCCACAAACTAAGAGACCCTGCGCCTGTTGACTTGCCTAGATAGCAGTGACCAGTGTTCTTGATCACAAGTCTTATGTTGGTGGATCGGACAAAGTTAATGACAAGTTGTACCTGCGCCACATTGGTGACCTTAATCGCAAACTCAGGGTATCCGCCCACAGTGCACGTCCTACCAGTGGTGTCGTTGTTTGGCATGCAAGTTCGGCCTTGGAAGATAGGCCACATATCTAAACGCCAGGGCACCAAGTCAGTACCTGTCTCTCATGTAGCTCGAACGTGAAGTTTGCTTACTGGACGTCGAATCGGCATGATGGAAGAGCGGGTTCGTAAAGTTGTTAATGATATCCGTGCACTCCGTTGTGCTCCTCTTGCCCCATTGCGTGTCGTAGCATGGTGATGCAATGGGCTTTGTCGGGGTCAAAGCCTCGCCCAAAAGTACATTGAGTATATCCCAAACAATGGCCTTAGGCCAGGCAGAATCTCCAGGGAAACTTTTGCAAGAAGCTGAAGCAGCGCGCCGCGCATCTGTGCCACTAACAACATCGCTGTTTTCAAACGTGAAGTACTCAGCGTATTCAGACGTGGCCTCATCAGTTGCGAGTCGCTCTACCACGGCATCGGTCAATTGAATAGTTTCCGCTTCTTGTAGAGGTGCTCCAGCCACTGAAGCAACCGGAACGGAGGTCGTCGCGGGTTCGATGTCCGAATAGAGGGATGATTGACCAAAGACTGCTACTGGTGCGAGAACCAAGATTAAGCACGTGGCTACCCGGTGCAAAGATGCCATGGCGATTTCGAGTCCTGGATATGAAATTGGAAGAGTGCAGAGAGAGCGCCTGAGACTGGTTCGCTCATCAGTTTATCCGATTTCTTAAGCGATCGGTAAATGCGTCTCTGCCGCAAATATTGATGCGAGGTGTTACATGATTCAAGTACCAACGCCCTAGACACTGCTACAGCGTTTTATGAAAACTGTGTTGCCGAATAAGGAAGGAGAGCGAAGCCATCTAGACGACCTGACGTAGGGACAGCGGCTGGACAAAAGCCCATCGGATTGCCTACAAGCATGGGCTCGATCTTTAGCTAACTTTGAACTGCGGCTCATCGAGCGAATCTCGCGGCACTCGGAAACACGTCGCACTTTTCCCAACCCCACAATGACCAGATAAAAGTGCAGAATATGTGGACTGATGCAGGACAGGTACGGGTTTGTGATTTGTACAAAGGCCGACTCTGCACGTCCTCAAGAGTCGAAATACTGGTTCCAGGTTAGCACGTCCTATACCCCATTGCATCTGGCGTGAGAGACTGCAGGGTTGCGGCGCGGTTCCCGCTATGCACGGTTCCCGCTATGCACGGTGTAGCTATTCGCCATACCGCTGTGAATAGATGTTTGGAACACGGTACTCAGAGGCTAAAGGGTTGTAGCAGTCTGTATCATGTTTCTTTCTTCTATAACTTTCGCGATTCTGGGTATGAGATGGTTGTTGACGTTGGCTTTCAAAGAACTGTTATGCCCGGACCCTGTGGCGGCACGCCCTTTGCCGGCCCTCCCGAGGTCCCGAGGTCCCGAGGTCCCGTCCGTGCGGTACGCTAAAGACTTGGCACAGACATTCGACTTTGCGCTGTATCTTCGCACACCAATGTACCCGATTGGAGGGAGAAACCTCATGCTGGTACTTTACACCGGCTGGCTAGCGTGTCACAGGGGCCACAGGCCGTCCCGTGTCGACGTTCCTAAATCAAATCCTTACGCAAGCTTACCTACAGAGGTACCTATGGTAGTTAAGGGTCGCCCTTTGAAAAGGCTTTCTATCTACCGATATATAGATTCTCTAGGAGTCTGTGTTGCCGTTTTGTGATGCGAAGAAATACGCGAAAAAAAGAAAGATTATGACGATGGTCGAGATCGCGACACTTCGGGAAGAATAACATGTTCGGTCCATGAACCTTTCGCCGACGATCTCCACAGCTCTGCTTTGCTTTTGCAGAAAGCGTATTTAAAATGGTCAATTACTTGGAAGCTACTCATGAAACATAGAAAGCTGTCAAAATTCCAACTAGCTAGCTAAGAAGCAAGAACAAGCATTATCTATCCATCGGCTTAGATTACACACGGGCCGAGCCTGAAAGTGTCCCGGTACGAAGGATTGCGGCGCCATGAAATGTATCTCCAGGTTAGAGCCATTCGGAACCGCTCCGAATCTGGAAGTCATCAGCAGTTGAACAAGTTTCTATTTTATGCCATAGGAAGCCACGGCTAACAGCTCACGATGATCACCCGCACTCTCTTTTCTTTCCTCAAACTATGGCAGCAACTGGCCTGCAGATGCTCAACATCTTCCTTACAGTCTTTCCTTTTGTTCAGTCCTTCACTGTTGTGGCTATTAGGGTGTGGAGAAGGATCTCAGAACGTCAGTTTGCTATTGGTAATCAAATCTTATCCCACCTCGACTGGGCGTATAATAAATGAAGACTCATGCAGAGGACATTCCCAAGGGAACTATCAGCCAGGTGGACATATTCTATGTAAGAAAGTCATCGTGCTTTGCGACAGTCTGATTTACACTGAGTTCAACTAACTGTGCGTTATCAGTGGCGCTACGTAAACAACGCTATCTACAATCCGATTCTCGGCCTCGTCAAGATCTCGTTCCTGGTCACGCTTTTGCAGCTCTGTTCCCAAAATCGACTTATCGTCGCGAGCCTCTGGACCCTGGTCGCTGTCAATATCCTGTTCATTTTCGCTGCCACCTTAGGGAGCGTCTTCATGTGTTGGCCAGTCCACAAATACTGGAATTTGAGCGAACCCGGCACGTGTGGCAATCGTGCCCAGTATATCTTCGACGTGATTGGCATCACTATCGCTACCGATGTTCTCGTCACTCTTATACCCGCATGGATCCTTCACGACCTGCGGATGTCCTTGAAGAAGAAAATCGGGGTGATCGTGTTCCTCTCGCTCCCACTCACAGTTACGGCGATTGGCTGCTATCGTCTGCATACATTTGTCGTCGTCTTTAGCTTACCAACACTCTCTGTCGAAGATCCCTATAATGTACGAAACACGCTTTCGAACATCGAATCAAACCTTGCTGTAATCGCCGCATGTGGACCCACGATAAAATGGATCTTAGGTCGCTTCATCCCCTACTTCGATCCATCACATGCAACCAACGCATACACACCGAAGCTATAGTCTTACCCCGGCAGCGGTCACGGGGCTACCTGAAGAACGATGGAGACCTCGAACTCCGATCGGAAGGTCTCAAGAATCCATATCCAATCAAAGCAAAAGTCTCGTGTTGGCAAGTCAAAGACGGTGACGCAGACAGAGGAAAGCAGCATATTACGGTCAAATTAAGAACTGACATCAGGAAGACTACAGTAGTAGAATGGGAAAGTAGTGAAGTGCAGACACCGAGCCCTGTACTGCATGCGAAGAACAAAGAGCGAAATGTCTCATTCCAGTTAGGCATTTGATGCTCTAAGCCTGCACAAGGCGTCAAGTGAAGAAGAAGAGGGGTAGGTTGTATTACAAGTTACGTACAATGAGGGCAATATATAGACGAGATTACCTAAGGAAACTAACCCGGGTAGGCTGACAGATGCGGACATCCAGGGGTTTGAATAAAAAGGAACGGAAGTTGATTGCGACCTCTGTGGTCGGCGAACAGAGGAGCTGTTACTATACGTCGTTAGTGTGCAAATGGTCAACCTCGTCGGAGTGCATGTCCCAGGATTTCTAGGCAATAACCGTTTGGGAAACATTAGGCATAGTCTAGCTGCCCTTGTAGCAATGCGAGCGCAAACAGCCACGCTTGCTCTGCACAACCTCACAGCTGTACAGTCGTGCGTCTCCTATCACCCAATTGTTTTATCGCATTAGTGGCGAGTCCCGTCTGTCCGCGCCAGTGTTGCTGCATCTCACCGGCCTGTAGGGCAGATTGTACTGGTTTAATACGTTATAACACCTTCAGGCTTCGTTGCTACATCTAAGAAAATGAGAAATGGAATGAGTTCGCAAGTGTCCAATATGTCCAAAAATAGTGTTGATAGGAAGAGCGCGTGGCGACATTCAAGGTAACGATAATGGACCCCACTTCGTGACTCAATGCGGAAAGGTGCAGAAATTCGCACCTGGGCAACAGCCTACGCAGAACAATCTCGGCATGTCACGGGAACGAATATGGCTATCTGCGCTTGCATTGACTTGAGCCCATAATACGACAACGGTCTCTGACGGCTCACACCTTGAAGGCCAGATGGCATGGACATGTCGCCGCTGAAGCGTCCGAGTGAAGATGCGGACCACGAAGATGGGCGTCGACCTGCACCACGCACGCAACGAATAAGAGCTTGTAGGTTTTAATGGCCTCACGTTGCGACATTCTGCTGATATTTGATAGGCGCGGAATGTAAAAGGCACAAGATCAAATGTGAGCCCGTCGACAATGAGTCGAAATGCGCGAAGTGTCTACGAGGCAGGACTGAATGCATACCGTATAATCCAAACCAGCGCCTTCTGGACGAAGATGCAGCGTGAGCTCGCACATTATTGTTGCTGGTAATAGAGTCTGACGACTACAGGTGGAAAACAAACGCGACTGTCGAGTTGGGGCAGTTACGTTCGGCAGTGCAGCGTCTTCTCCAGCACAACAAGCTGCCCGATCTCGCAAGGCCACACGAAGAGTCACCACAACCTGCTTCGGCACATACAGTGACCATCAGCCCAGCAAATGTTGTGTCTGAGAACAGCCACACTACTATGCTGGTCCCACCGTCTATGGACATGACACGAGACACTTCCATTGAGCGCGAATCAGGCGAAGAGTCTGGCCTGGTAACAGCGCCCATGAAAAGTCTGTACGATTTGACCCGAATCAGGAACCTTCGAAGCAGCGTGCGGTGGAAGCCAAACTCCGACTCCGTGGAAGAAGACTTCATTGCCCAAGACATTATATCTGTGACAGAGGCTGAGGACCTGTTCAAGCGGTACATGCAAGACATACGTCTCTACCTTTGGGCTGGTGTACTCTTCCCTTATAATTCTCTTGATGCAGTACGCCGCCACTCTACGCTACTTACGGCAGTCGTTCTCACGATCTCGGCCCTGCATACGCCCGGGCGTGACGAAGCATTGCAGAAATGTTACAACACCTTCGTATCACTAACTTACAATGCTTGTCTTGCTCGGCCACAGAACCTTGACGACATACGCGCGCTGGCTCTTGCGGCGTTCTATTTGTCAAATCTGAGCTGGAAGCTAGCTGGTCTCGCTGTCCGGAGCGCTCTAGAGATGAACTTGCATCTATCTTTCCAGAAGCTTATGCGAGGGCAGGAAGATCAGCGCGAAAATGTCCGTCTGTGGTATGCGCTCTACGTCTGCGACCATCAGTTGAGCATCGCGTACGGCCGGCCATCTATCATCCACGAAGACGTTGCGATAAAAAACATGGAACAGTTTCTTGACGGTCCAAATACAACACCCGGTGACATTAGGCTAGGGGCACAAGTCACTCTGTTCAAGATCCTGACTGAAGCATATGTTGCCTACGGAAGCGACCCAGAACAACCGCTTACAGAGTCCGATTTCCAACAGCTTCGCCTATTCAACTTTGCAATCGAGCAATGGCGACTTGCTTGGCAGGAAAGGTCTGCCGACAGCCTATCTATAGGTTCATACCCATCCAAGGGCGTGGTGCTATACTACCACTTCGCCCGTTTCCAGCTGAACTCGCTTGCATTGCGTGCGCTACCTCCGCCCAGCGCTGCAACGTCCGAATCTCTCTCCTACGACCGTCGCGAAGCTGCGAACATTGCAATCTCAGCTGCCACCAGTACTCTCACGTTGATGTTCGAGGAGCCCGACCTTCGGAAGGCAATGACTGCAGTACCAATCTTCACACATACCATGGTAGCCTTCAGTGCCACGTTCTTGCTCAAAATGGCCAAGACGTGGGGAGGCATGGCACAAGCGCAGTCTCAAGAGTGGGCAACAGAGCCCGTTGGACTCGGCCTCAACTTCAACATTGCCCAAGTCTTGTCCCTGTCGAGAAGAGCCTCCTCTTTCCTAGCAAAGGTCGCTGAAAACTTAAACGAGAAGCACATTACAAGACACATTGTCCACGGAATCAACGAACTCTTGACACGTCTCGACGTCCCGGCCACACCGTCCGCGTCGATGGCTCGAACCTTTACTACTGCACACGACCCAGTTACTACGCAAACCTTTGATCCGGTTGCCGACGCTACGGTAAAGCACGACGAAAGCGCCAATAATACAAACGAGTACAACATGCACGACTTGATCGGCTCCTACGGGTTCGGGTTCGACGAAACGTTCTTGGGTCAGGTAGCTCCAACGAATCTCGATTTCTGGCAGACGGAACCTTTCTAAGGCCTCCCTTGATTAGCACTCGGCCTTTCCATAGGCGTCATGTCAGTAAACAACTGAGGGGCTGCAAAACGGCATGAAGTAAATCCTGGTCTGAAGAGAAGACAAACCCCCAGAACAGTCTTGATAATATGAGAGAAAGGATAACGCGTGAATTTGTACTCATGAGTTGTTTTTACACGGAACCGAACCCGGCTACCCTGATGCAATGAGATGCCCGTCTCAAACCCAGTCCCAATATCCATGATTTCCCCAAGGCCCAAATGAAGACATCCAACGCCTTCCGTGCGATATTCTCGAAACCTCCGGCCGTCGCAATTTTTCAATGCTGATTATTCCCGATTCGCGCTCTGGACCTGGCCAGAATCCACAATGATCTGCTCATCAAGCCGCGCACCAATATCCCCGTACTCCAGTCTCTTCCATGTCGTAATCCGAGCTTGGTTCGTATCAATCTCAAAAACGCGCAGTCGACGATGGTAGTTGTTGTATCCGCCGTAGCCCCCGAATCCGCTGCCGCCAGCGTAGCACATCCATATCTCCGGATCGCCAGTCACGTTGTCCTTTGCTAGCGAGCAGTAGTCGTTGACGTGGTCGTGGCCGCATGAAACAGCCTTGACCTCGTATTCGACTAGAGCGTCCTTGAAGTGCGTGTTGAAGGTAGGAGCGGTAATGGGTTCTGTCCAGTTACCCACTCTCTCGTTATCTGGATTGCCGTACTCGGGGAGTGGGATGTGAATAAAGGCCATGTTAAGGTGCTTGTGGGAGTAGTGGCTATGCGCTTCCTTCAAGCCTTCAGCAGTGGTTTTGAACCAATTGATCTGGTTCGGCTTGAGCCAGTCGTAGCCTCGGTAGTGAACTTCGTCTGGTGAGTAGGAGTGGGTGTCGAGGAAGTATATGGTCAAGGCGGAATGCTTGCTGCTGTGGGCCTGGATCTCGACAAAGTAGTTGCCAACACCCTCGATGGTATTGGGGCCGGGTTCGCTCAGTGAGTAGGGCAGAGAGTCGTAGAGGTCCATTTGAGCGTGACGGGATAGTGTGCCCTCGTCGTCGTGGTTGCCGAAGATGGCCGCGTGCGGTATCTTGCGCTCGGCGAGTGGTCCGATGATCTTGAACAAGGCCTGTGGTGGTCAGTATTCTGGAGTCATGGGTAATGGGGGGGGGGAGGGATATATTCTTACACTCTGCACGTCAGGGGCCGTGTCACCGTTGACCTGATCGCCCGACAGTACGACAAAGTCGGGCTTCTCCTCGTCCAATACGCGCTCAACGAACTCCAGGGTCCTGGGGTCCGCGTCGCAGTGTCCCCCATTCGCGCCCTTGGGCTCCGGGTCCCTACATGCGCCAAGGCCGGTGCTGAGGTGCAGGTCGGATATCTGCATGATCTTGTATTTGCCGTCCTTCCTGATCTTCGGGATCGGCTTCTCGTGCTTGGGCACTGCGCCTCTCCGTATGCTGAGACGCGGATCCCTGCTCTCCTTGCCCGTCTCCAGGTGCAGCGCCCCGTTCTTCACCAGCTCCCACCCGGGACGCGGCTCCACTGCGTCCGCCCCAAACAAGACATCCACAGCGGTCACAGCCCGCTTCGAGTCGCTCGCGTGGCGCTTCAGGGATCGCTTGATCCAGATGCCTGCCGGTCGCGACTCCCAGCGCTCAGCCGCTTGTGTCTTCTCACCTATGGCGGGGTCGAGTTTGCCGGTGCGCACGTCCACGACGACCCGGTCCTCCGTCTTGAGCTCCTCCTCGCGCTTGCGCTTGATGTGCACGTAGGCCTTCGAGACCCAACCCGTGCCCAGGTACAGGTCCTTCTCGACCCGGTGCCACTTCTTCTGGTCCAGCATGCACTTGGACAGCGGGTTCAGCGTCGAGCATGTCTGCACCGTGATATCGGTGATGACGAGGCCCTCGTGGTGGAGCGGCAGGTGGCTATGGATCGCCTGTGGGAGGACGCGGTAGCGGGTGTCAAGGAAGAATACGGTTACGAAGACGAGGGTGGTGAGGGCGGCGAGCTGGATGCCCGTCCGTACCTGGCGTGGTTAGACTCGAACTGCCGAGGCGTGGCTGTTGCCCGGGCACTTACTAGTCGGCGCGTCATGATGGGCTTCTTTTGCAGCAACAACAAGTCTCCATGGTATTGCGTGCTTGGATGGAGCAGTAGAATCGTGTGTCGTAGGTCGTGGGTCGTGTCGAGGCGCATGCGTCTCTCAAGCGTGGTCCTGGCTGAGGATCGTTGCAGGCATTTGTCTCGCCTCGCCTCGCTTCTAGTTGCGGAGAAGAGCCGTCACCTCCGCATCTGCACCTTACCTCGGCCTTTCCTGCAGAGCCATGCGTTGTTCCTCCCTGCACCCCCTACGCCGCGCCGTGCTACAACAGCCACTCCATGCTAGCGCACGATACTTCACGAGCAGCTCCTGCCTGCTCCGTACCTTCCGAGGCAAGAAATATCTGCCCACCAGCCGAATCCCGCTTACAATCGGGCAGAGGGCGACGTTGTGCTTCTTCGCGAGAAGAAGGATACACACGATGGCGCCCTTGTAAAGTTGCAAGCATCAAAGACGACCGGCACGCACCGAGGCATCATCAAGCATGCCGACATCATCGGAAAAGAGCCGCGCCAGATAGTCAACTCAAACAAAGGTTGTCCATACCGCGTCCATGAACCTACCCTGGCAGAGTATGTGCGGCTTACTCCTCGTCTTGTGACCCCAGTGCGTAATCCACCTGTTCTTTCTGCTACTGGCCTGGATCCAGTTCCCTGATGCTAATCATTCCCAGCTCTACCCCTCCGATACCAACCTCATAGTGTCTCTGCTCGACATACACGTCGATACTCCCTCGCCTGGCTTGAACAGCGAACCGCCTCTAGAGATTCTTGAGGCCGGGACAGGGCATGGAGCTCTGACCTTGCACCTCTCGCGCGCCGTTCACGCCGCCAATCCCCCGCTTCCCCGAACCCCATCGTATACGAGCAGCCATGAGGAGGAGGAGGAAGACGTGGTATACCATGGGGAATCTCTATCAGATCTACAACACTCAGGCTTAGAGTCATGGAAGCCGAACCGTCGTGCCATTGTACACACGCTGGACATATCTAGCAAGCACTCGGAGCATGCTAAGAAGATAGTCCAAGGTTTTCGAGACGGCATATATGCTGGCAACGTCGACTTTCATGTGGGAGATGTGTCAGACTGGATCGCCATACAGAAAGCCTCAAGAAAAACTGAGGAGCCCTTCTTGACGCATGTCTTCCTAGATCTACCCAACGCAGAGAATCATCTGACCAACATCGCCCCGGTGCTACACGTCAACGGCCTGCTTGCTGTCTTCAACCCGAGCATCACCCAGATTGCCGAGTGCGTAGAAGCTATCCGTGTACAGCGAATGCCATATCTACTGCATCAGGTTATCGAGCTAGGCGCTGGGACCATTCGCGAATGGGATGTCCGTGTTGTCAAGCCAAGAGCGACCTTGAAGAAGGCCGAGGTGCAACAAACGACCGTTTCTTCGGCCGAAGAGGCCATGGACCCAGCAAAAGAACAAGAAGCGAGAGATGGCGAGCTAGCCGAGACTTTGACCAAACAGGAGGATAAATGGGCCATGGTGTGCCGCCCTAAGGCTGGCCAACAGGTCGTAGGTGGCGGATTTCTGGGTCTCTGGAGACGTATGGAACAGCCTGCTGTTAGCAAAGAGCAAGTAGGCCATGATTCGTGAATGGACTCTGAGCACTTCGCATCCTGATACGCGCACAGTACCCTGACGTCAATGTTGAAAGTCCGCAGCTCTCACCTCCACTTGCAATCTCAATTTCTGGTTCACAACAATCCACTGGCGTAACGGACACTGTATTGTCTATATATTATCTGTGTGTTATCTGTGGTGCCGAACATGGAATAGCGGAACAGGGATTAGATAACGAGGCAACAGCGATGCGGTGCTATCTCAGACACAAACAACTAAAGGAATGCGACACTTTTCTTTTATCCTTTTTCTCTCTTCCATGAGTGGTTGCAGCTTTCACATACGCTGCTTCGCGATTGAATTATAGAGGGGTACACTGATGATCGAGGAAGGTTCACGTCGCGTGATTATCTTTCACTGTGTGTTTACCCCACTATTAGACCCTTAATATTCTTACCGTCGCGTCGTCCATACATGTTGCCTAGCATTTTGCGACTGCCGCAACCACCCCTTCTCAACCGATCGCACTTCCCCACCCATTTTCACCTTCAATACAACATCAGTCAGATGGCTGTCAACATCAGTCATATCAGATGTAAATCATGCGCCCAAGTTCTCGCCACGGTGTTGCCGACAGGACTCGTCCCAAAAACTTCGTCAGACACCTGGGGCTGCAGCACGTGTCAGCAGTTCGACACACTCTACAATGCTGTGCAGGCTGCCGATACGGAGTGGGCAGGGGTCGAGTCGAAGCGCGACACGCTCAAAGCCAAACAGATTGCGCTAGAGAAGCACAAGAAGGTGCACATGGAGTTCGACAACTGGCTGATAAGCGTGGAGGCGCCTGCGGAGCCGAAAGGAACGAAGCGGAAGGCGTGTGATCGGGAAACAGATGTGGAGGAGCGAGACATTGGAGACGAGCAGCACCAACAAGGTATCAAGCGCGCCCGCTCACACTCGCCCACCAGCCAACCACCGGAACAAGACCCTGTACAACATGAGTTTTCGGAACCACAGCCGCTGCACGAGAAAGGTCTATCACTTTCCCTTCGACCATCGCCCAAACGCTCCCGCAGTACAACATCCCTCTCAGAGCGCAAGCGGATCAAGTTCTCAGACTCCGTTGAGTTCCGAGAAATATATCGGCATAGTTATCAGTATCATCGTCCCGGTGACATCTACGCTCCAGGTCGACATGCGCCACCCGAAGGATCGGAGTACATGGACACGAGCGGATCTGGCCAGACCTTCCTTAAGTTCACCAGGTCGAAAAAGGTGGGGGCAAATTGGGTTGAAGTAAGCGAGGAGGAGCTTGCGAAGAAGATCGAGAGCGCGAAATTGTCGGCAGAACTGCGCAGACTGGGATTTGCGGAGAAGGCTGATCCACAGGAGATGGGTGGTGGTTCTCCTGATGAGCTGAATGAGGAGGGTTGTGCTCCGCCCGACGCTCGTACGACGAGGTTGGCACGAAGGGCTAGGGGGCCTTCGAGCGTAAAAAGAACGCAGAAGAAGAACACACCAGGAGCCCGGGGTAGTAGAGGCTCGCAACGGGAAAAGGAAAAGTCGCTAGACAGAGCGTCGGATGAAGATCAAGAGCCTCACGTCGAGCTAACCCCTAACTCATCAACACCAATAGCGAATGGAACTGAGAGCACAACCGATGATGGATCAGGGGCAACACAGGAGAATGAAGCAGAAGAACAAACACGGAATCGAAGCATCGATAATGCTCTGGAAACAACGGCCATGGATACAAGACGCACCGAGGGAATACGGGAAGCAGGCACACGAGCTGGCATACCATTTACCTATGTGGACGAGAAATATCGCACGGGAGAAGACGGCACAGCAGAGAGTGGTGTGAGCGGGCCAGAAGTTGCTGTTGGAACACAGCCCTCACAAGAGATTGCCTCCTGCATATCGTGGGAAGATGCCTACATGACCTCTGCCTCAAGCGGGCGGGATGTAGCGATTGGTAGGCGGATGTAGGAACCTGCACCTCCCAAAGACAACGATACAGCGAGTATAGATGAAGCGGTACACAAGTAAGAGCCAGGCGGCAGAACCACCGGTCTCACAAGTACTTCAACCTATCCCCGGAAAGATCCAAACGGACCCGTGTCCCAAACTCCAGAGGCACTATCCAGGACGCCAATTACATTTGATAAGGGATTATCAACCAGCGATGAGGAACCAACGATACATACACCCAAACACATGGCCCTCAGAGGGTTAATACGAACCCAGCCACTTCTCCAGAAGACGCACTTCCTTGCCCAAGTTTCCTACCGTTAACGGTTGCTGAGTTGCCCCAATCTTAATCTCAATCTATTCCGCGGCTCAGCTAGCTCTCTGGGAAGGCAAACTTACGAGGAGGGAGAGATTGACGAAAATTGGAGAGAACTGGGACATGATTCTGGGGAGATGAAGAAAGAACTAGCCTCATCTCCGTCGACAAGGGTGATTTTTTTGGTTGTAGGTAGTAAGGATTTGAGATTCCGTTGGTTGATTCCAGCAAATGAACCAGCTATCTTCCGAGGAGCAAAGGACATTGTAGAAGTGGCCTGTGGTAACGGCTTAGTGGCAAAGTTCCCGCCTCTTCTCCCTGCTCATACACAACGCCGCTCGGGCAGTCATTTGTGTACGTAGTCTAGATAGATGAGAGCCGTACTGAATCTCACGCATCACATTGCCAAAAAAAATGTCAGTGTCCATGGCATCATGTGCAACAATTTTTTTTCCAGCGAACAAGTCTCAACTTCGGCTACTGTCTCTATTTATCCGCGTGAATCCCATGTAGAATAAGAATAAAAAAGACTCTAGAGCATACTGTATCATTTTGGCGTAGGTAGTCGTTCAGTAGTGAAAGCTAGATTCGAAACAAACGCCACCTTTCGAGTGGCGTTACAACTACTATCTTTCCTCGCTCTCGCAAGTTCGGCTGTGTATGACTAGTAAGTGGGTTTTTTGCGGGACTTGTACTAGGCTCGATCGTAGCGGAGGGAATCTGCTTCATCGGTACCATGGAACTTGCGAAGTGGGGTCGAACCGGGTAATAATGTGCCTCGTAACGTAATCGCCGGAGATGGGCATTGCCGGTATCCGTCGTGGGGATCAGAAGCTTGGGTTCTTTCGAGTTCGCTTGTTTCTCGAGTCAATGTGGTTTTGACAAATAGGTAGAGTCTTGTGGTAGTTTGTTTTGTTGTGTGTGCACCATTGTTGGTGCGACTTCGCTAGCAGAATGATTTGGGATGTGTTTACAGTTAGATGCTAGCGGAGTGCCCACATGTATGTTGCTGTAGATGTAGGCCGTACGTTGTAATCACGGAAGATTGTATGGAGTTGATACGCTTGTTTGTAAGGCCAAATAGGTACCCGGTAGGACCTTATGTAGCCATGAACTGAGATTAGTAGCACTGAGGAAAACGAACATCAACGTGTAGTCCCAAACCCCCACTATCATACTTTGAGTAGGTACAGTCTAAAGAAAAACAATGTGAGTGTATAAACTCTTGCTTAATCCAAAATCTACCCCTTTACGGCTCTGCTCTGCTCTTTCTCCAATTATATTTTCCCCCAGGACGCCGGGCTCCAGGCAAACGGAAAATCTCCCGCCCCCAAAACCCGTTCTGATATGCAACGCAGATCAACGTGATGACCATGACACGTCCGCATAAACTACGAACCACTACCACCCTTCGCCCAACTGTCCGGCCTCATATTATGACTCGGTCAAAATCGGCGATATTGCTTAGTGTGAATGGCTCACAGGTGTGGAGCATCGAATTTAGATCAGGCCCTGGAGGAGAATAGGAAAGAGACCAACATGTTGTGGATCTGAGATGTAGTCTGGTACGTGCAGGGCTTGTAAAGAGGCGCACGCCTGGTCCCACAGTGGCTGGCCAGGTAATACGCCGTACGCCACGATAGTAGTGCCACCTTTTGAGGCTTGATGGCTGTGGCAGTGAGGCAGTCTTGGGTTGAAAGTTGGAAATAGATTTCACTAAGAAATTGCACCATCGCTCGTCGCGTTTCGCTTCTAGCTTTGTTCCAGTTGGCCTGTTGTTTGATTTAGTGCTGCTGCCTAATAGTACGCTTTCGCTGGTACTTTGGATTTCCCCTGACGACGAGTATCATGCCAAAACGGAGTGCAAGTGCCTGGGTCTTGGGACCTACCTCCAACGCAAGTACGACTTCTCCTCATCTTACATGCGGAGATTACCTTTAATTCTCCATTTTCGTGGACACCGAATTGAACATGAACTGGAGTGCATCTCAACGTTGAACGTTCACATGTTCATGACATGGATTCCGTGAAGACGAGCGCCGGCAACAGATCGGCAAGACTTCGCGAGCTGCACCCCAGCCGTGCCTTGCATGGAAGTTTCGATGAAAGCTTGGCTTTGCCCCAACCCAGAGGTGAGCACGTTACACGTACTTGCATCGTGCTCACTAGTGCGGCCAGCCGTGCCGTTCAAGAAGATGAGGAGGGGGATAGCTAGAGGGTCCATCAATAGCGGATCCGTCGAAAGCCGATTCCGGCAAGTGTCTTCAGAAACCAGAGTTCAACAGTCGTGCGTCGCAGTGGAATATCTCTACTACAATCGTCCAGCGTGAACGCACTTTGATGTTTATTGAGAGAAGGCGGGGGTTTAACAAAAGTATAGAGGCCTACTACATCGATGCTTAGACTAAGTGAAGTTTCTTAACAATCCTCCTTCATCCACATGCATCCCGACTTGTTATCGGCCTGAACCACGGAGCCGCAGCGGTGGTGTTGGACAGGGATCCCAGCCTCCACGCTATCGAAGCCCCAGCTTTGGTTCCCGCGTCGCGACTCTAGTTGCAGTAGTGTTGGCTAGTCACTGTTGTGATAACGCAACAGGAATCTTCGCGGACCCTGCATCCATACTTTTGGCGCAACGCCACCGGGCATACAAACGATGAGGAGCGGTGTCTGGCTGCATATGCAATGCGGCCTTACCATGAGATGGTAGGGTTGGAAGCTGTCACTGTTATTGGGCCAAAGTCGAACGTACCAATGATTGGCTAGTGCCGTTGGGATCTTGCGGTGTAGCAGATAACCCAACATCCATGTTGCTACCATTGTCTTTCTGAAGATTGAAGCTGTGGACCACGTGGACCCGGAGACATCCTTCAAATGTTCAAAGACGCGCCGTATATTGTAGCGCCATAAAAACGTACAGGTAGATCTCTAGACAAGAGAAAATAAGCATGGGCCTACGTGAAACTGAACCTGCCAAGACACGCGTTAAAAGTTGCCCAAGGGCAAACCTTATGAATCGTTACGAGGCACTCATGCAAGCTCGTTTCTTCCCGTCCCTAGCAACTGATAGGCAACCCAAATAACATGTGCGTGAAATGGCTGAATGAACCGAGCGAATTAAACGCACATGAAAGACCAAAAAGCCTCATACGCAAGAATTACGCGTTTATTCGTCACTAATGTAGGAGTTTTATTTATCCGCTCACTACTCGCCCCCTCTCAAGTGGGTATTAATCCGTTGTTGATCGTTGGACCGAACCCCAGGTTCCCAAGCGATCGCCAGGATCGTTCCTTATCGCTCGGTTGTTTCACCCCGGACGGCGGCGGAAGGATAACATGGCTCATCTAACTGTCGCGTCATGCGTCGTGTAACCTTTCCCTCTTGCTCGAGGATTTTCTCCATACCCAATGCAGGGCGGGTCACATGCATGCGGCTGCAAGCCGGACCCGCAGATCGGCGAAGTGCAAGAGTGGGGAATTCTTACGCATTGACCTGTGTGTGATGGTGCGCGAATTTTGTTGTTTACTTTGTCGGTGTTCTTCTAGAAAAGTCGGGTGTTTCGAGTAGGTGTGGGTACCTTTGCAGGGTCTCGGATGACTACGGCTCGGATTGTACCGGTGGTCCAAGTGCTGAACAGATCGGAGGGTCGGAAGCCACGAGGGATGTCAGACATGATGCTAGTTCTGGTATGTTCGGAAACATAGTATCACGTTATGTGTTCGTAGGGAAGGTACGCGCAGGGTATCTATCATCAAATCTCTATTGTCTATGTAGAGAGGAATCAAGTAGCACGTCTAACTCTTGCCGTGTCTTCGTATCTATTGCTCAGTCTGGGGGAATATAAATCAAATGGCAATAGAGTTTATGAAGTCGCAGACAGGTCCTGAGAAGTCGCAGTGTAACAGACCTTCCTATCATCGGCATCTCATTCGGTGTGTAGTAATGCAATTGATTGTGCACCTACATGGCAAAGGGCTGGGCGTGCCGGCTCGTGGGTCTCGCGACCGGGATGCTTGAGCCAAGGCTAGGCCGTGTCACTGTGACACCTTAACTCAATCTTATGCCTCAAAGTAATTCATGGCTGTTGGAGCTTCGAAGTGGGGTGTTCAGGGGACCAGACCTTCTGGTTCCTCCCCCTGCCACTGCTCGATTAGTTGTCGCACTCGGTAGTCGGTGTCCCAGCCGATGTCAGATTCAATATCCCGAAGAAGTTGTAGGACGACTTGGCGTTCTCGAGGTTCGCTGAGGCACTGACCAGCAGTAAACAGGGGCTGGACTGAGTGGATTCGAACGGCTTCATCCGATCGAGCAAGCGAGATGCCAACAATTTCGCGACTGTGTCTTTGACAAGTGTCTAAAAGAGACTGGTATGAGTTCAGACGTGCAGCTACAGAGCTGCGTCCCTGCGTAGACTCGTGGGGCTTGTTCATGAAAAGGAGGATCTGGCTCATGTGGTAGGTCTGCATTGTCGAGGCGCACATCGGGATGCTGTACCACACCTCAGTGAAGGTGAAATCGTTGTCGCCATTGTAAAACTGGCCTGGCGTGTGCGGAGGGGCTACTCTAGCAGAGGAGTTGAAGGTGACGGGCAAGCCATCGTGCCAGACTTGGAACTGTTTTTGAAGACTGCGCCAATAGTCCAAAAGGGTCGGTTGACGAACTCCAGCCCAGGTAATCGCGGCGTCGTTCGAAATAGCATCGCCAGAAGCCATGAAATTCACCAACTTCGCCATGAGCCACACAAGCGCGTTGCAAATGAGATCCTCTTTCATCATAGTCTCGCTTTCTTCAGGGTAGCCGCTTTCCGTTGTGTTGCTGGGGATGATGAAACCTTGATCATCGATAAGAAGTCCAGCCTCTCTCCATAGTGATAGATCTTCGGTGTCGAGTCTTGTGTGATTCTTGTGGATGACTGATTGAATGTTAGTGAAGCGTACAAGATCTTCGGTACCTACTTACAGGCCGCGAGCATATCCTGCCTAGCTATGTTCCAGAATGTGGCTTTCCGAGCTTTGGACGTGAAGTTGAACCTAGCGGATGGAATCGATGGGCTCGGAGTCGGTAGTTGTAATGAAGTAGCAGGCTCATGTGAAAGCACCAGAAGACACTTGGCTCCGTTCAAGTGCTTAGCCCACTCTGAACCAGAAGAATCTAAAAACTCATAGACACAGAGTATTGCAGAAGCCGCCAGGAGTTCATCGGTACTGGAAACGACCGATGTATTGCTTGAGGTGCGGCGTCGCTTAGGTGTTGGTCCATGACGTCCTTGGGCTAGGTAGCCATTGTACTGTCTGAGGTCGCAGTCCGACTCATCCGGAGAAGGGACGTCCATTTTGAGGGCATGTAGCAAAAGAGAGACGGCAGTGTCGTAGTATACCGCTGCTTTGTGCTTCCAATCGACCAAGGATGCGTCAGGGTAAAGTTCCATCCGAGCTTGACGCGTCATACTACCTCCCATGACTGGCTTGCGTCCCTGGACACGTGCAAGAGCCTTTGCCGCACAAGCAACTGCTGCATACTTGAGCAGTGAATTCTCACTCGCCTTCACAGGTACGTTGGAAGCAAAGTATGTGCCGAGGTCAAACAGATCCATCCAACATCCAGGGCCTTCGGAGAACCACCGTAACAGGAACCCAATTTCGTGATCATTATGAGTAGTCAAGTCTCTATCTGATCGAGGCGGCGATCGTCGTGAGCCTGAAATCGAAACTGACCGAGGTATGAAATCCATCGAGCCGAAGGGTGAAGTGAGACGAGGATCAATGGGTGGCGGCGTCGTACATGCTGCATAGTCCATTATTGGATGTATGCGGCGGTTACAGAGGGAGGCAGGTGGAGAAATGGGCGTTCCTACGGTGGATCCTGGAGGAGACTGCATCAGTGGTGGTAGGGCCTCAAGCTCGGGAGTAAAACACAACGGGACGCTGGTCGGAGCCAATTCAGGTCCCATGCTGGACGGTGTGCTGGTGACCGAATGGAAGTTGCTGTGGGTACGCCATGAAGCTGATGGGCGAGACTCAAGTGAGTCCATGGAGGTTGCCGACATGTTGTCAAAGTCCGGTGTGCCAGGATCGAGATACGGATTTGTAGTGTTGATGAAGGTTACTAAGGCAATGTCAGAGTAGTCACTACGAGCGCTTTAGACAAGAGCTCACCGTTCCTAGGGATGTCCATCCAGATAGCGTCTTCATCGAAAGTGTTCTTGTACGCATAGAAGCCCTTCAGAGAGTTCTCGTCTCCCGAATCCTCGCCGTTCATGGAGGCATTGTGTTGATGGCGGAAGACGATCCCAGAGCTGGGGATACATTCTCTCGAGGCTTTCGTACATTGTCCGCATATTGGCTTCTTCTCGTCGCATTTCAGCTTGCGCTGCCGGCATGTAAGGCTGGAGCGAAGGTTAGAAGATGTTGGTGATAGATAAGCAAAGTTCTACTTGCCATCCGGTTCGTGACCGCATCTCAGAAGTGGACTGATGTGTGGGTCCCTGTCAAAGAGCTCAAAGTTTTATGGGCTCGTAACGAGCATGTGGATATGAAAGAGCATCCACATCAGTCGGAGCGACCTGGTATATCTATGTCAATGTGATAGTCGGCGATAAAGCGTTTGATACTAGATGGTTGGATGCGGGGTCTGCCATCGTCGTTCGCGCCATCATTGGAACAGGGTCTATGGAAATTGGCGAGCCTCCTGGCCTAGTGCATCGACGTGAGTCGCATTCTCATTCTTCGATCTAGGTTGGGGTACAAAACAAGTAACGCAGAGTCCAGTGTCGAAGATCTGTGATGGGCTCGCGCAAGCATTCCGGTAGCGCCGTAGTCAGCCGAGTCATGGCCGAGATGCAATACCACGCACATCACACACGGACACACGGCAGCGTACGCTTGTGTTGAGCTAGCCGGAATATGAGCACTAGTTTCCACTAATTTAGCCTCTTCCCTATTTGCTGTGCATTCGGCAAGTGTGCAGTTCGGTCCGTCTGTTTGAGCTACGAACGCTTTAAGGGATGCCTGGTCAAAGGGAACGCAAGCTTATGTTATGCTGCCAAGTCCCACCAAAACACTCACCTATTGATCGCTTCGGAGTTCCCTCCATGGACTGAGCGAGATTTGTGAGAATGCGCTGAACGCGTTAACAGCGTTTACATGACAACGCCCATTCATCATCGAACATTCGAATCAAGCTCCAAACCACCAGGGGACGATGCAGCCTTTTCACCGCCCTACACCCGCCCACCCGTGCTTGGGTGCGACTGACAGGGTTATTCCTTCGACACCTTCTGCTTCTTCTTCGGCCGTTCTGGCACTGCCGCCTGTGGGGCTTCACCTTCCGCGTCTTCCATCTCAGCATCACTATCTGAACCACTGCTTTGATGATCAGAGTCGAACTCTTCGCCTACCTCAGATTCTGAATCTGCTTGGAAATCCTCGTCAACGCTCTCGTCGTCTTCATCGGCACTACCGCGATTCGCAGGGGCTCCATCATCACTTGATGCAAGGTCTTCGTCTTGGAGGGCAGCTGCAAGAATTGCCCCAGACTATAAGTTGTGTTGTTAGCGCTGAAAACGCAGAGGGCAAGAGGAGACTTACGTCATCGGCCATCTCGTTCTTCGTCTTGATGCCTTTGGCGCGGAAGAAGTTTTCTAGCGGTTGTTGCTCCTCACTGTGGCGAAGTATTAGCTATGTAGGGTCTCAGAAATGTAAGTATCGTCACTCACCGATTAATGTTGGAGAATTGGTGCTCAGCCAAGCCGCCTTTCATGGTAAAGGTGATGTCAAAGGTGCGGCTTGCCGCCATAGCTCCACCAACACGCGACATGGTCACCGATGCGACGTTGTCCATGCTGATGTAGGTCGCTGGCTTGGGGACGAACATGAAGGCTTTGTCGAGACAGAAGAGATGCCCTTCATTGGCTTTGATCGAACACTTCACACCGGACTGCTCGTGGTGACTGATAAAGTCACGAGATGGCTTGGTTATGCGCTTCCCACTCAGACCTCGGAAGATTTCGGACACGACCACAGCGATGGGGGCCTCGTAGTGAGACTGCAGTTTGTCCTTGTACTTGGACTCTAGCATATCCTCCGTCATGTTGAGGTCGAGATTGACTTCCTCGTCGCGCTTGAACTGCATGACGAGGAATGGGTACCGCGTCTGACCCTGCCTCAGAGGAGGATCCAGGCCAATGGTGATCAATGTATGCATATCGTCAGGCTTTGGCAGGACCATGAACTTCTTGACTGCGTCGAATTGGATCTTGTAGTCGTACGTCTTGCCGCGCAACCGGAAGGAGCTCTCGTACATGTCGATATCGAAACGGCCTCTGCGTCATCATTAGCGCCAGCCAAAACATGGAAACTGTGAGCATCATACCTGGGAGTAAGATGCAGTATGTCCTGGAATGTGGCAAACGTGTCGCCGGCAACCTCGCCAATCTCGGCCTTGTCCATCAGAGTCTCGTAGAAGAGGTTGGCGGCATTCGTCTCCTCGCCATCTTCGGCTCCAGAGGCCTCCTCGCCGTCCTCGTTCTTCTCCTTCTTTGACGCCACACCGGGTATGTAGAAGCGCATTTCGACGAGCTGGTCTCTAGCACCTGCCGACTTCTTGCCTCTGAAAGTCGCGCCTCCGAGGCTTCCATTTGCAACAGCGCCTCCATCGGCGGGGAGCGAAAAGTCGACAGCGACTTCGTTTTTGCCGGCCAAGTTTGTGTTGGAGACTTCGGTATACGGCACCTCGAAGGCGGGGCGGTTGGCCACGTTGAAGGTGAGCTCGGCCTTGCCGAAGTCGGCCTTGCCCCAGTTCCAGCCGCGCAGGGCATGCTCTCGGTTGTCCAGGCTTATGCCGTACCACGTCTTGAAGACCTTGGAGACGCGGTCGAAGTCTTCAAGTTTGAAGCCATCGAGTTGTATCACGCCGTCGTTACGCGAGATAATCTTGACTTCGTAGCCGCGTGCCGCTCGACTCCACTGCGCCTGCTGGATCTGTGTCTGGTCGCAAGTGTACGTTTCGCCGTTTGCGGGCTTCCAGCCAAAGCCAGAGGCCGAGAATCGAGTCGCGCCAGGCTTCCGCGAGAGGTTGAGGTAGATGTCGTTGAAGGCTTCCCTGCGCGGTGTTAGCCAAATGCCATGTGATTCGGGGACGTTTCTTCTCACATATTTGCAGTCGCCTCGCAGTCGCCTCAGAAAGTATGTTGACTGCAAAGGTAGTGTGAGAGTGGAGGGAGAGGGCGACGACTGAGAGCGGTTGTCGGAAAGTTGGTGCTTCTCTCACTTGGCAATCGCGTCCTAGCGCCCGAATCACGTGGTCACGCGAATACCCGCCTCACCTACTTCGATACCGTCAGTTTGCAACATCGTCATCGTCCTACCTCGCAATCTCACAAACATTTTCCATGGCTTGCGGAAATACTCGAGGTTGTGATCGGTAGGCCTGGATCACTTCACTGTTTGTTTGCTGCTCTCTCGTCTTGTTAGACGCTGCAGTTTTCCGTTGTATGTCAGAGGACAGTAGATACCACGGCCAAGGGGCTTTTTCTGATGTTTTGATACTCGTAGACCCAACTATTGATGCTGTAATACCTACACGGACTTTCCAAAGGTACATACTTTACTTACAGCAAGTGTCGTGTTGTACCACCGGTACAATTAAGCTGCGACATACAAACACCGTCCATTGCATCGCAGCACCGCTTGAACCTTACTCTCTGAGCTCTGGATATTGCAACATCTTCCTTCACGTACCCCTCCATCCAAGCTCCGAGCTACCCCGCCAAACATTCATATCAGCCTCTGCGCATCACAGAGAACTTTACAACACCATCCCCACTATGGCCGACAGCAGCGCACAGCGGGCCGAGAGCCACTACTTCACCCACGAGCCGCCGCCAAAGGACCTGAAGACGAATACGACGCTCGCGCGCGCGTTCATCACGCGCCACGCCGACGAGGGGCGCCGTGTTGTGCTCGTTACCTCGGGTGGCACTACAGTACCCCTAGAACAGCAGACGGTGCGCTACATCGACAACTTCTCCGCTGGCACGCGCGGGGCTACCAGCGCCGAGTACTTCCTCCAGAATGGCTATGCCGTCATCTTCCTGCACCGCCAGTTCTCGCTTCTGCCCTATTCGCGCCACTACTCGCACAACACGCGCTCCTTCCTCGACTACATGAAGGAGGAGAACGGGCAGGTGGTGGTGGACCAGCAGCACCAGGACCAGATGCTGCGCGTGCTGCGCCAGTACACCGAGGTTAAGCGCGAAAACCGGCTATTGATCCTGTCGTACGTGACCATCACCGAGTACCTGTGGAATCTGCGCGAGGTTGCCCAGCTCATGCGTCCGCTCGGCCCGAAAGCCATGTTCTACCTGGCCGCCGCCGTGTCCGACTTCTTCGTGCCCCAGGATCGCATGGTCGAGCACAAGATACAGTCGAATGAGGAGTTCCTCCAGGGCGCGGGCGCCTCTGGTGGTGGCAATACGAAGCCACCGGCAGCACGCACCGAAGGCAAGCGTCTAGTCATCGACCTGGAGCCTGTTCCCAAGTTCCTCAAGCAGCTCGTGGACGGCTGGGCGCCCGAGGCCATCATCGTGAGCTTCAAGCTGGAAACCGACCCTTCCCTGTTGGTCAAGAAAGCCGAGTACTCGCTCAAAAAATACTCACATCACCTTGTCATTGGAAATCTGCTGGCTACCCGGAAGTGGGAGGTCGTGTTTGTATCCGCGCTCGACGGGGAGAAGTGGATACGGGTACCCACCAATCGCAGAACGAAGAGCTTCTCTGGCATGCCATCGCTGGTTGGGTCTGCCGATCAACTGACGAAGAAAGATATCGAGGCGGACGATTCGATTGCCACAGAGCAAGGCATACCGCGAGGTGAACCTGCTGTGGAGATTGAATCCTTAATCATCCCCGAGATCGAGTCGATGCACACCAAGCTCATAGAACAAGCTGAAGCGAGAGCTAGGGCGTCATAGTAATCACAAGCCCGAAACATCAGCAAGCCCCTGTGAGCCTCGCTGTCCACGCTATGCACATCTTATACATTTGCGGAAATCGGTACAACATGCATTTGTATCCATCCACTATGACAATACTTCATGCATTAACAACCTCATTGTCCCACAACACATTCCAGGATCACCTTCCACTGTGCCGATGCGTGGCGTGCCCTTGCGCCATACACAATTAGGAGTACAGCGCCGATGCCAACAATACCAGCAAAGACGCCGGCCAGAGCCCCAAAACTTGTCACATAACCAGCTTCTTCCACCCAGGGTACCACACCATAAAGAAAACCAAAAGCCACAATGTTCTTCAACCCGTTCACGAGTAATAAGACGTCCGAGTTGACCGGCAACGCGCAGTCGCTGACATACGACATCGTGATAGTTGGGATCGCTGTCAAGGCAACTGCAACCATCCCGTAGCCGAAGAACAACGACACCCATGATAGGGCATTCTGCACACCGTAGCCAAATACGATGCAACCGGCTATCGTAATCATGAATGGAATGATTACCATGTATAGCCGGCTCTCAGGCTCGTAAATGCCACCATTCTTCTTTGTTCTGTATGTGCACCACCTATCCATGAGATTACCTATTTTATGTTAGCGTTTGTTTCGTCTTTCGCAAGTTCCGGATGTCTTACCCCCTGCCCAGGCTCCGAACAAGTTCCCCAGGATCCCTGGGATGTTGATCAGGCCATTGATCTGCGGACTCCAGTTGTATGGCGGTGCTTGCAGTACGAAGGGGTTGAGGATGTTGACTGCCACCGTAATTACCAGGGAGATGGAGTAACACAGGGAGGCGTAGATGACCGATGGATAAAGCAGCATCGGAAACGGCCTATTCCACATCAGTATACCACCCACATCCAACGTTTGGAACTTATCACATACCGCACAAACATCTTCGCCAAATTCATATTCGGCGCCCCGGACCACAAACTCAATTCCATCCTCCAAGTCTTCCTAGACACCTGATGCCTCAACCCATCATCCGAGTCCTGCCATAAGAACTTCTCGTCCGCCGCAATGACCTTCTCACGCGACGGACATATCGCCACACCCACTTCATTGAACTCTTCGCGCTGGTACCGCGTTTCCGGTACGAAGAGTAAGATGGCGAGGAAGTTGAGGCCGGTCAGGATGACGGCGATCCATTTGTACCAGCGCCAGGAAAGGTTTGTGATGACGAAGCCGCAGATTAGTGGACCTAGGGTGTTGCCGCCAGCTATGGCGTTCCTCGGAGATGTCAGCATGGTGGGGATCAGGGAAAAGGAGAGCTTACATGTAAATCCCCATCTTACCTCCGCGCTCGTGGAGAAAGTACAGGTCCTAGACAATGTCTCAGTCTTCATTTTCGCAATACGGGGCCTCGTTATCTCGCTGGTCATCCGAAGATCGTTTACCTGGGTGTGTACTGAGACCATTCCAAGTAACAGTCTCTCGGAGTACTATACTTCGGTAAATCACCCCAGGCACTGGGAATACATCTGAATCATCTCCCTTCTAGCCACGGCGCACATGCGACAAACTATGGAGGGCTAGAACTTACATTAACAAGCGCCGCACCCAGCGCTTCCGTCGAACTCCCCGCAATCGCCGCAATTATATTACTCCCCAACAGACTGCTGAAAGACGTCGCTACAGCGCCCCATATGTAGCATGCGCAGAGCAGTCCACTCGCGAACACGAAGACTGGGCGTTTGCCCCACATATTCGCAATTGGGACCCAGAAGAAGTTGAATACGCCAAGGACTAGGATTGGGTAGAGCAGGAGGTGCGACGTCTCATCCATGGACTTGTCGAACTCGATAGACAGGAGGTAAAACGCGGGCGCCAGGCCGCCGATGGCAAAGTTCGTCAGGAAGGCAAATGCGCATATCGAGGCAAATGCAATGTGTTTTTTGTGCTTAGGCCAGCGAAGTGGATCGTTTGGGTCGGTGGTTGAGGGCTTGGGGAACAGTACTGTTTTCGTTGGTGAAGTTGCGTCGTAAACGGCTATAACCTTTAAGCATCCGTTTTCATAGTATTGAAGGGGAGGTCGTTGGTAATTGGGATTGAGACATACCATGCTGCAACATGACCGTGCCATCCGTTTGATCCAACCACCTCAGACTCGTAAACGTGAAGGACATTTTTCTTCTTCTTCTTATTTTCAACCTTTTTTTCAAAGTCTAGTTTGGGTACGAAACTGATACCCAAGACCAAAGCCAAGTTGTCGCGTCACTTTCGTTCTTCGTCTTTTCCGGAGGCGTCACGCGAAGCTGGACAGTAAACATGCTGAAACACGACAATGTTGGGTAGATGGGTATATTTTTGTTCATTTTTGTTAAACTTGGGTCATTCTAACTACTATGTGCTTACAAGCAATAAACTAATGCGTGTATGCTGCTGGATGTTGGCCTTGATGCTCGCTGGTTGGGCGTGAGCATTATCCGATGCATGCCGGTAGTGCATGCACGCAGCGACGGAGCGAGTGGGGCCGAGAGCGCGATCGACAGATTGTTGTGGACAACGAGGTGGAAGTTTGTGGACGTCAAGGGCTTTTGCGATGAGGATCAGGTATGGGCGGAAATTGGAGGGATGGAGGAAGTGTGTTGGTAGTGGGATCGCGCGTAGTGGTTCAGATCTCACAACACGCTGTTGGGATTACCTAGTACTGTGAATTATGTTCAGAGTTTTCATTTTTACGGTTTGTACGGACGAATAACTACTTCAAGCATCGGCCATGCCTGCTACACTTTGCTTTCTTCTATGGCGGATGTCTGATGTATGCCAAGTGTTGCTTCTTCAAAAACGACATGGGGAGAATGAGCAGTGTTGTCGCGATTGGAGAGGTCTTTTCGTTGTGCGTTTATCCTTGCCCTGCGTGAAGTGTTGCGTCCAGACGGATAGCTATCGATAGAATCCATGATTGTTAATTTCCTGTTGTCGTTGAAGCCTCCCGTCGTCCCGTCTCGCTAATCGCTGCTAGGCCACCTACCGTGAACGTCACGCAAGGCCACACGCATTGATCACCAACCTCTCATCATGTACTCCAAGCCATTCTAGGCGATGCGACACAATGAATCGACTCAGCTTCTATCAATGCAAATTTTTGGTTCGTGGCTATAGGGGTGCTCCATCTGTAACTGGTGGCTGAGACGCCCAACGATACCGATGCGAATCTGGAGAAAAATCCGAGCTTTGGTTCCGATACAACGTCGTCGGGCGCAAACTTGACATTGCACTTACAGGGCAGTATGGACATGTCGAGCGGTGATTACGTGGCTTGCATGCAAGGGTACGTAGTTTTTTGCGAGGCATACTAATGTTTGCTTGTAACGTCAGGCCCTGCTGGCCGCGATCTGTCGACTTTTTTTACGTCATGTTCAAGCTTCTGCAATTGCTCGTTCTAAATTGACGTGAAGTCTTTTCTTTCTCTTCACCACTTACTGTTATTTGAAGGGGTTTCTGGGATTGATGGAGTTACATTCCAATCCATGCTGTACGACAGCTACAGCATCCAATCTAACACCTCCCACGGCCGCACAAATGAGTTTGCGCGACAACGGGCTTTTCCGCTAGCTGCATCTAGTGGATTTACTGCACCTCTTCCGATTCCCCATGGCGTCCGGAGGATCATCAGAGCCTTGAACGCACACTGCAAAGCATGCTGCATGCTGCATGACCGGGCATAAGTGTTTTAGAGCGTTGCCCGACAGAACGCCATCGCGCGAAGGCATTTGACAAGACAGCTCTCCCTTGCTTTCCTTCTTTTCGCCTACCATTCCCTGCTCCATCGGAACCAAGAATGACGCCTTTGCGCTGCGTTGCGTGGCGGTTATTGGACAGCACACAACGCATCTTACATCGCGCAGCCATCGACTCACCGAGATCTCGCTGCCGCTGCATGCCCGGGGGAGATCAATACAGCACAGCGCAGTCGAATCCGGGGATGCGGTCCAACGTAACGCCCTTCTACCGCTTAACCCTGGCTTCAAAATATCCCTATCCCAGCCATCACCTGGGCCGGCGACTCGTTCTGGCTGGACTAGTTTACTTGATAAACAATGTGTCTCACCCCTTGGCTCCGAGACTCTGGCCTTGTGCTTGTATATATCGTATGCAGTGCCGAGATTGTTATCAACGTTATCTTGCACTGATTAGCCTGGGATCTTCCTTCCTCACTTGATCGCTTGTCTTCGTCGTCGTCCTTCTGTTCTGTTTAGGTTGAGGAGTACTGTTATATAGTCACGACATGGCTACCACCACTTCCACCATGTTCGCGCCACACCAATCTTCACCACTAGCAAGGACGGCATCGCTGTTCAAGGATCCTAGCACACCACAATGTACACCAGTGAAGACGGCAAAATTATGGGATGAGTACGAGAAAAGAGCTGTGGAAAATGCAAGGACAAGAGATAGAACTACACAAGCATCACACCCTCAACGCGCTTCAGCTTCAGAAGTCCGCAGAGAACGTAATTCTAACGACGGATCATCAACAAGATCAAGCTTCGATTTCAAGTTCAGGCGCGCACATGCCGAAACACCCTCAACGACAGTAGCCATTTGCAAGTCCTGCAAACAAGCCATCACGTACGCCTCAGGAGTTTGCGAGCGCTGTACAAGGACTATCGTCCTACTATCATCAACTGGCGAAACGGCACCACCTTTAAGCCCCGCAGCGCGCAACTTGACTTCCACAGACATCCAGCAGGTGCACAAGGACTCGTCCGTAAAAGAAATCATCATGCCAACATCCACATCGTCAAAGCGCAAGTCATTTTGTCCCATGCCAACACAGTTCTTCGACCCCCCGATTCGTTTCTCCTCGCTACCACCGCCGCCAACCCAGGAAGCCGTTCGTGAACCCGCCCGCAGTATGAATCCGTCACTCACAGATCCCAACGAACCCTTTCTCCGCCTTCAGACTACACACCCAAACGCACCACGCTCACAGTCAAACTCACACCCCGCATCGCCAACATACATACCCACGACCCCAACTTCAACATCGCACTCCCGGTCCTCGACCCGCCCCTCGAGTCTCGCAAATGTCGCTTCACTACCCGCATCTGCATACCCATATGCTCGCAATAACAGCGCTACGCCATCCGAATTTAGTACCCTCTACCCCTACTCTTCCACAGTCACCACATCACCACCAAGTCTCTGTCGCGTCAGCTATGCGCTACAGAACACAACCAGCGCGTGGGACGACTGGGGCAGCGACGACGACGCAGAGAAGGTGCGGCTCGTGGGTTGGATGGGGCGACGCAAAGTGAAGAGTAGGGGCAGTGGGAAAGAGGGCAAGGAGAGCATGGACAGTTCAGGGAGTGACGAGGGTGTCATGGTTAGTAAGGAAAAGGAACAGGTAATGAAGGATAAGAGCAACACGGAAGAAGACCGCTTGGAGAGGGCTCGGGTAGAGACGGCAGAGAATGCAAAGGCAAGTCGCATTGCTAGTATTGATGTCAAGAGGAAGAAGAGACCTAGCGGGTTTGTGAGGGTTTTTAGCTGTGGGTGTAGTCAGGAATGAGCAGTGGTGGGTTGGCTTGCTTTTCTTGGGGTTTGGGGCGTTCTTGGAGCGATATATCATGGTTGTATGTTCTCTGTGCGGTGTTTGGCATGGCATAAAAATAGGGTTGGACGTGGTCCACCACGATAGTGTTGTGATGATAAGTGTAATGCGTTATAAATACACCAAATTTGATTGGCATCACCGCCATGTCAGCTTCACACGATTCTCCATGAAATCACTTGACTTAATGGCAATCTTCGCTATGATTTGAGGGCAAGAGTCGCATTGCTACAGATTCGCGCCTTATCCTCAACCAGATAGACCCCCACCAGCAGACAATACTTCATCGCAAACATGCCTTCAACCAACTTTCGTGTAACACACCGTTCATCCACACCCACCACGACCTCACACCGAAGCGCCAACTCCCCTCCTCAACCGCCCAATGCCCTATTTGCTGCTTCCCGCACATCCTGATCGCTCACCCGCTTGCATAAGCTTCCCGTGAGACGCGCGCTCCCGCACTGCAGGCAACCGTGCGGTGTTCCGGCGCTTGGTCGACACAAGGGTGTCATAGGGTCCAAATCGGAATAGTCTTGATGAGGGGTATATGCCAAATGCAGTGCTGGGTGGTCAAATGCCACGGACTCTGCTAATGTTTGGTAGCGAAAGAGGGTAATGTCTGAGATCGACAGGCTATCCGTTCACGATAGAGAAAGAGATGTAAAGACTGTCAAAAGAAGGTAGTCGGGTGCATTGACAAGGATAATAAGTCCCATGCAGAATCCGTGTACCCGTCACTAAAGTCGTTGACGTCCAGTCGCTCCAAGGCATCTGATCAATCTTGTTGAGCACGAGATAGGACCTGTGTCTTGTTTTGTGCGCAGCGCCTAGAATCGCTTCTGGAAGGACTGATAAGGGCCTTACGTGTGACGCCCAGGGCTGAGGTGTAAGCGATTGTTACACAAAGTTCGGCAGGTGGACCTCATCATCTCACGGCCAGGTCTTGCATAGTTCGGGTTGATTCGTGAGTGGCTTGACGTGCATGTAGAACTGAGTGGACATCGCTGTTTGTTTGATCTTGGCGCAGGCGGAGGCGGGTGATCTGTTAATAGAGAACTGGGGACGAGGGGGAGCACAGCATGATACTTGGCGATGTGGCTGGCTGGCGCTTTTCGTAACAAGTGTCGGTGCGAGGATGCAGACGACAAGTGGTGGGGGCGGCGGACGCACAAGTGAACGCTTTGGGATATGTGTCGAGATGTCACTTGTCATGTTGACAAGGTTGGGCGCCTTGTGTTCCGAATATATGAGAAAGGATGTCGTAACGTGTTGTCGCAGCCTTTCATTTCAAGAAGCAAAACTCAGGGCCTAAGTAATATAAACTGGTGATGATTTGCCTGCTTCCATCATCTTAGGTATTTGTAGCGAGGTCCTTCCGGGTATTGCGCTGCGGTCGTAGGCTCCGTAAGTGGTTCGGTCTAGTAAACGAGATTATATGGATTTTTCCTAGTTGTTTCAATGCTCAACGGCGGCCGGCATGATTTTGTGTAGTTTCGACACTAAAAGAGGAAGCGGGGAGCAAGGCTTGTAGTCTAAAAAGAGTAGACATTGGAAAACTTGAATTTCAAACAGCCTCAGGGATTTCGGGAAACAGGGAGTCGGCAAACAAGTGCATTTGAAATGTGCCACTGGGTCCCTCGAGTCGTGAGTTCCCTTCTCTTGTAGCTACCCTGGTGTTAGCAATGTTGACGCCACGCTGTGGCAGTGCGGAGATAGCTTCTTCACTAAATACTCATCGTGTTCCTTCGACGGTGCCGCACACGATCCGAGTAATCTCCTCAATCTGTCGCATTCATTGACGACCCCCTTGGGCCAGATAAGAGTGCGTCACAGACCAGGACAGCGGATACGAGTCGGGCACCACAGAGTTTTAGACATCCGACAAAGACCGGCGGTCGAAGCAGTGGTACCCAGGCCAAAGGTGGGTACCTAAATCGCATGCCAAGACCTGTTCAATATCGGTCGCCCACGGGCCGATTCCAACTGGAGCAAGGCTACACCCATAATCAACGGTGCTCCACCTGCCAAAACATAAGTGCCATCCGTGCCTAACGGTCCGAAGACGCAAAGAGCGGAGAAGAGGTGTCAATCGCCACTGTCAGAGATTGGAGAAAAGACATTGGGGGGAATACCAAGTACAACGTATTTCAGGTGGTGTTGCAGAGCAAGGACACAACCGTGTCCGCAGCGTGCGCAAGAAGCCCAAGGTGAGCACAGCTGCCGGCGCATGGTCGAGGATGCTTGCTTGGCCTCGAGTGTCGTAAAAGTAGGTGGTGACTTTGATCAACGCGATTGACTTTGATCAACGCGATCGGCCAAATTACGATTATCGGTTCTGCCGCGGGCAATCTGGCGCCAGGCCTACAGCATTGTGGGCCTTATTTTGGTCGGGAGGAGGGTCTGTCGCGTAGCCATCAACCACGGTCAGGACTCAGTGAACGCAATCCCAAGAATGCGGGCATCCCTATCCCAAGGCGTGCCTGCGTGAATGTAACCAGGCCAACATGACGACGGATGTCACCAAAGCTTGTCACCTCGTGTTGTCGTCAGCTGCCCATGTGTGCGGCAGGGCCTTGCTGGAGCAAACCCACATGTGAAGCTAGAAAAACACCGGACTGTGTGGCAATACGGGGTGGCCTGGCTGACCAACTGCATACTGTGCCGTGAATTTGTTTACGCAAAGCTGACGGCACACCTCGTGTTGTGCCTGATTGCCTGATGGCTGCGGCTCGTTTGCGGTGCCCCTGAGGAAGGACGCGGCGCGCTAGGACTGATGTGCGTGTTTTGTGGGGTGCAGCCCCTTGCTCCTTCCTCGTAGGGCTAAAAATGCGCATAGCGGCAATCTCTTTGAGCCACCGATAGCAACCTCCTGAAGCTTGACCAGCTTAAGCCTCGGACGACAGCCACACCGTCGGCTCGGTGACAGCGCCTAGCGCTCTCACGACGGTGCGTTCGCTGCGCACCTCTACATTTGGGCTGCACATACCAACAGGAAAGCATGATCGCGCAAGAGACTTTTCTTCCTGGACAAGCCCCGTGTAGGTGTGTAGGTATTCAACGCCGACTCCAACGCCAGGCTGTCCGCTAGACGTAGCGCTTGCCGCTTGCCGGTGTCCGCGTCGCCTTGCTTACGAGCCAATACTCACGCCCAGGAATAGACCGCGACCAGCGTGGCCCCTGTGGTGATCATACCCGCTTTGGCGGCGCTCAATGAAATGGCGCTCACGCCAGCCAGAACCATTTTTGTCATTGGCTAGGCCCATGCGACGACTAGCATGGCCTGAACGGCCTCGGTCAATACTTGAATCGATGCCTTCCCGCTCCTTTGTTCCTCACCACTGACGCTGTAGGCACATCTCAAGTACCTTGCCTTCAGCACTTGTGATCACAAAAGACGCTCGTTCCGCACTCACCTCGTCGGTAGCTGTCACTCTTTCCAGCTGCCTTCGTAACATAATACCCGACTAATTTATATTTTGCCGCCTAGTAAGTTTTTTCCTACAGAAGTTTGGTGTGACAGCGTCGGAAGGTAGCTTCTTAACAGACGGTTGCCCTGCATACGCTTGTCAGCCTTCTGTTTTGGTAGCATCACCAGCCTCCCAACACCCCACATTCCTATCAGCCTTCGGGGCAAGCTGTATATCCGTCCTGTTGTCCTCGTTCCGGCATTCATGTCATCGCTAGTCCTCCGCTCCGTCGACTCTCATTTCTTTGTGCGACGTCGACATTGAATGGAAACCCATTTCTAGTCTCGACGTTTGCTTACACACAGCCTACTAGATTATACGACACAATGAGGACAACTATTCTCGGCGTCGGCGCCCTCGCCGGCCTGGCTTCAGCCAACATTACGTTCAATTGGGTTAACCCGACTTGCGTATTCAACACCATCAGTGCCAACCGCTGCTTGACTGGCCAGCACTGTACCGAGCAGAACACGTGAGTATACATTTGCATCCATCGCATAAACTAAGTTACTGACTTTGAGTAGATGCGCAGCAGACTTGAAGAGCGATTTCTCCAAGGTTTCTCGCTCTTCTCTTCGCGTTGTTCCATCAAAGAGGCAGGCCGCCAAGTATTCCACCGACGGCAAGTGCGGACCCGCCAACGGCAATTTGATCTGCGACCCCAACAGCAAAGTGTACACAGGTACCTGCTGCTCCGAATACGGTTGGTGCGGAAACACACCTGCACATTGCTCAGCAGGCTGCCTTTCTGGCTGCAGCAACACTCCTGCCGCCACCTCTGCCAAAGCCGCAGCAACATCTGCACCCAAGCCAAGGGACGACGGTCGATGTGGTAAGGACTTTGCCGGCGCGACATGCGATGCCAGCGGCCCCTACGGCGGCTGCTGCTCGTCTTACGGGTAAGTCAACGATGGTCTGATTCAAGAATTTTTGCTAACAATTTCAGATACTGCGGAAGCACTGATAATCACTGCTCTGCCGCCAACGGATGCCAGAACGGCTGCACAGGCTCTAGCCCAGTTCTTACCCCTAAGGCTGACCCCACCCCGGCCATAAGCCGCCCTCCATCGACCACGACGTCTGGCGAACCCGTCCTTGGTAAGCCCTCGGCCGTGGTTAGCCCCAAGCCCAACCCCACTGGTATCCCGACTACCGACGGAAGCTGCGGAGCCACATTTGGAAATACCGTCTGCGGTGACTGGCCACAAGGAAGCTGCTGTAGCATGTACGGCTACTGTGGTAGCACCACTGCTCACTGTGGCGAAGGTTGCCAGAATGGTCCTTGCGTCAACGCCCCCAGCCAGCCCGCTCCCGCTGCCAGCCCTGCCCCTGCCGCCGTCAAGCCTGGAACCATTGAGATCAAGGGTCGATCTGGTGTACCTGCTATGCACGCCGGTCTGATGCAGAACGGACGTGTTGTCTTCCTTGACAAGGTCGAGAACTACACAGACCTCAAGCTTCCTAACGGCCAGTACGCCTACTCTTCCGAGTACGACCCAACCACACAGAAGTTGACACCCTTGTCATACAAGACCAACGCTTTCTGTTCCGGTGGCATCTTCCTTGCCGACGGTCGATTCGTTTCTTTGGGTGGTAACGCTCCTTTGGACTTCATCGACCCCACTGTTGGTGACGGCTTCCGCGGCATCCGTTTCCTGAAGCGAGCCTCTGACAACTCCCTCGATGGTCAGTCGTGGGATGAGCCTGGCACGCAGCTGGACACCCCCCGCTGGTATGCCTCTGTTCAAATAATGCCTGATGACACCATTTTCGTCGCATCTGGAAGTTTGAACGGCCTCGACCCCAGCAAGCCAGAGAACAACAACCCCACGTACGAGATCCTCAACGCCGATGGCACCCCACAAGGCGTTAGCAAGAACATGGAGATCCTGAGCAAGAACCAGCCCTACTATATGTACCCCTTCATGCACTTGATGAAGGATGGCAACCTCTTTGTCCAGGTCGCCAAGTCTGCTGAGATCTTCAACGTCGCGTCTGGCAGCGTCGTCAACATGCTCCCTGATCTGCCGGGAAGCTACCGTACTTACCCCAACACTGGTGGATCCGTCATGATGCCCCTGTCAAGTGCGAACAACTGGAACCCGGACATCATTATCTGCGGTGGTGGCCCTTACCAGGACATCACTGCTCCCGCTGACCCATCTTGCGGTCGTATCAAGCCACTTGATGCCAACCCGCAGTGGGAGATGGACTCTATGCCCGAAGGCCGCGGTATGGTCGAAGGTACCCTCCTCCCTGATGGAACCATCGTCTGGGTCAACGGCGCTCAAGAAGGCGCCCAAGGCTTCGGCGTCGCACAGGACCCCTCCCTCGAGGTTCTTCTCTACGACCCTGCCCAACCCAAGGGCAAGCGCTTCACCACCGGCCCCAAGTCCACCATTGCTCGCCTGTATCACAGTGTCTCTCTGCTACTCCTCGATGGTACCCTCCTCATTTCCGGCTCCAACCCCGTCGAGCAGCCCATCCTTACACCCTCGGCTAAGAACCCTTTCGTTACTGAGTTCCGCAACGAGATCTACACCCCTCCCTACCTCCAGGGCAACCCCACGCGTCCTTCCAACGTTGTGCTCTCGAGCAAGGACCTCAAGGCTAACGGCTCCACCTTCACCATCAAGTTCACTGCGCCTGCCAACGCTAAGGTCGTCAAGGTGTCACTTTACTACGGTGGATTCGTTACCCACTCTCTTCACATGGGTCACCGCATGGCTTTCCTCGACACCACCGGCTTCAACGCTGGCAGCACCGCTCAGACCGTCACCGCTACCATGCCTCCTAACAAGAGCGTCGCGCCCGCCGGACCGTATGTTGTGTATGTTGTGGTTGATGGCGTCCCGGCTATGGGTCAGTTCGTCAAGGTTTCGTAGATGACGAAGTTATTTGCTCCTGGGCTATGGCTCCTTTTTGTACCCATTACTCCTGAAATAATATGTTCTCATTTGTTCTTGCAACACAAGGGAAACGTGTTGTGTAATGAAACTTATGTCGCATCAAGAGCCAGCGTTCATTCATGCATCTTAGCTCCTATACACATTCTTCTTCTTCTTCAAAGAGCTTCATTGGGGAAGGATTCTTCTTTCCTCTTTGGCAGCAAATTGTTATCAATATCACAAATCATGGATTTGATCAAAATTTTCGTCTGCGCGGCATAATCCAATATGTAGAGTCCTTAGCATTACTGAAAATCGATGAGGTTGCCATGCGTTCTTACATCATCACTATCTCAATATGTAAGTTAGTTAATCCGTTAGATGATCCAAAGATCATGTTCCAATCCTAGCCCCCAGAAAACCTAAAAGTCATCGATCCCTACCGGACCCCGTCGAAGAACGCCATATCCCCATCCATCAACCTCTGAAACTCCCCCGTACTCACACGCATCAAATCTGCCCTGGAAAAATACTGATGCAGCCGATGTCTCTCGAAATACCGCGTACAAAGCTCTCTCCAGTTCTTCTCCCCCAGCCCCTCGCTCTGTATTCCCATCACCGTCTGCGCACTCCCATCATCGTTCGTCTCCACAAAGCGCACATGCTCTACACTCCCAAACGCGTTCTTCAGGATGCGCACCACCATATTCACATCCTCGCTTGGCACCCCTTTGACATCAATCGTCAGGCAGCGTAAGTTGACCTCGCGCGCTAGGTCGCGAATCTGACACCGCCAAAAGTACTGTAAAGCGCGAGGATTTGTAAGCACGGGAGGTTGGAGGAGGTCGAAAACGGGGTCCGGGGCGAACCAGCGTAGACAATGTAGTAGTGCCAACCGGCCGTAGTGAAACGTCAGTCTGCGGATTTCAACGCGGTTGCCCGGACCGGATTGCCAGAGGAAATTCGTGAAGCCTGTTAGGCTGAAGTGGAAGGTTGTGGCGCGGTAGGTGTAGGGGACCATTGTTCTGCTGATGGCGTGCGAGATTTGGAACATGGTCGATAGGCTGATGGGGACTTGTTGATCCGGGCTTGGCTTGGGCTGTGCATACAGATGTGGGTCTGCGCAGAGGTTGTAGTTTTTGATCAAGCCTGAGGCCGTGCGGAGAATCATTTCCTGGAGTTCTGGCGGGAGGCGGAGAAAAGGGTGGAAGAGGGGTTGGATTGTGACGGAGTCCTTTGGGGAGGGTGGAGGGCCGAGAAGTTGGGAGCGCGTGGTGAAGATGCGGTCTACAGTGTGGAGGTAGGGGTTCCGTAGGCTGGGTTTGCGGGCGAGGAGGTGGGTGAAGTAGAGTTTGCTGAGGTAGTCGCGGGCGGAGAGCCAGCCTGAGCCTATTCGGATGACGAGCTTGTAGTAGCTGTTCGGTGGGTTGGATGTACTCTGTGAAGGCTGGTAGAACTCAAAACCTTCAATAGACGATGCATCTCTGTGATACCCATGGGACCTCAACCTCGTGTCGAACGGATCCATGTAGTCGTGCCTTTCGCGTCGTTTCGACCTTGGTACTTCATCCATCGTACCCGTATGTGGTGGAAAAAGCCTCACAACAATCCTCTTCCTCGCATCCGTAAATGTCGTATCAGTGAGTATACAGCTTACACTCTTGCCCAACCCTATCTCTTCCCTACTCCTTGGATCAGGAGGTAGCAGACCTATTTTCCCCTGGAAGTATGGGCTCGAGTCGTAACCCAGCGACCATTGTCTCAACTGACGCAAGAATACCCTTCGCTGCTGTTCCTGGATCCACAGCCTATTTGAGGGGTTTTTAGGCGACCTTGTGCTTGGTGACGGTGGTACTGTAGAGGACTTTGTAGAACTCGGGAGCATGCGCCTCGCTGAAGGAGTAGTTGGTGTTTTTGGATGGATAGAGTCGATGGTGTTCATGCTGAGCGTAAGGATGATGAACAGTAGTTGATGCTCCTCGTGACTTTTGACTTTGGTACAGGTCCTGGTGGAGGTGTGATGAATTCCGCTGGTAGGCGTCACAGGTGAGTTGTGCTCGTCCCGCAGTTTTCTCCGCTTTGCAGGCCAAGAAGAAGAGATTGGCAGGTGCAACACTTGCACTCACAACATGTTATCTTTAAGGTTTCACGGAAGACTAGGCGGGTTGCCCTAGAAAATAGCGCAAGGCGTAAGCATGTCAGCCTATCGAACCGGCAGCTTGGAGGAGCAAACTTGTGCGTTGCGTGGTAGCAAGGACACACTAACAAATTGAGGCGGCGGGGTGATGAACAGGAGCGATAGAGCACGACGAGATGTCAGTTTGGGGCCCGTCACAACCGCCGATGGATTGTAAGGCATGGAGGTGTAGTCTGCCCATCTCTTGATGATGCGGCATGACGAACACGATGCGGAGAGGTGGGTATAGCCGGCATGCCTGAGCGGCAGCTAGCCGAAAACAAACCGTTCACGCGACTACTGTAATGAACGTCTGTACAGCACCTGGGCACATAACATCGATAGTTGTGAACCGCTAATGCATTACAGTAAGGGTGTTTCGAAGTATGTGAAGGACCATAACAATGCATAAACTTCATTTCGAACGTGGCAATCATGCCGGGTATCCTAAGAACAAGACTGAACGCCATCCCGAATCCATCCAGAAGCCGAGTGAATTGCTACAGTATCAAGCCCTTCCCTCTAGCCATCCCGCAGCCCTTTCCAAAAGCCCGTTGAAGCTCTTGACATTGCTCAACAGTCCACCGCCAAACGAGGCGACATCCTTGCCCACCGTCTCCAGCAACATGCTAAGTGGCATCTCTGGACCTTCGTCCTCTCTGCTTTCCTTGCGCGCTTTCTCACGACCGGTTTGGATAGCGGCCTCAATCTCGAACATGTTGTCGCTGAGCGTGTTCCTTGCTTCCGCCTTGGCCTTTTGAGCCTCGTACTCTGCCTGCACATGGTCGAATTCCAGCACGATGTCCTGCCTGCTGTTCTGAACCCCGAGGATCTCTTTCCGCAACTCAGCATTGTCATGTTTGAAAAGCTTAATCTTCTTGAAGTTTGTGCTTAGGACGTCGTTGGCGTCCTGCAAGTCTAGCAGCTTTTCGTTCAGGCTTTCTTTGAAGGACAGGGAAAGGTTAATCGCGCTGCGTAGCTCCTTGCGGTGGGCTGAATCTTGAGAGCTTTGCAGTTTCTCGGCCATGCGGTTGAGGCGGTGGTCGATGATTTCTTCTAGAATCGTGCGCGTGGTGTCTGCAACTGTGATACCTCGTACTGCAGAGCCCTTGATGCGCATGACTGATATGGCATGCTTCGGTCCCAAGAACTTTTGACGTTTGTAGGGTGGCTTCTCACTCGAAGTTTTGACACGTTGTGCTTTATTAGGAGACGATCGCTTCGCGGCTGGTCGAGGCGTAGGTTCTGGCTCCGGCTCCTCGTACCCATCCGAATCTTCCTCTGCACTAGAGACCTCGACGATATCCTCCTTCCATCTGGGAGCTCTTGCAGGCTGTTGAAGTGTTGGATCAGTCGCGGGAGAGAGCTCGTCCACTTGGTCTCCGTCTTCTTCTGCAATCGACTCTTGATGCTTTCTCTTTCTAGGCTTGCGTACAGCTGGCGTTGTTTGGGGTGCCACTTCCGCCTCTGTAACTTGTTTTCGAGGCCCGCCACGTTTGGCAAGCTTTACTGGTGCGGGTGCAGGTACTGCGATAGTTACGTCCTCGTCATCGTCCTCGTCCTCTTCCACTACCCGTCGCGGTTTTGCTCGCTTGGCAAGCTTCACTGGTGCGGGTGCTGGTGCCGGGACAGTCACGTCCTCGTCCTCGTCCTCCTCCACTACCCGTCGTGGTCTTGCTCGCTTGGCTGGTTGTGGTGAGGTGGGTTGCTTCGGTACTTTGTTTGCAGACGGCGCATCCTGGACCGGCGTCAATTGCATGGGTGAAGACAATTCGTCCACGGCCATTTCCGCCTCTTCCTGTACGGCCGACTGTATTCGTTGCTCGTTTGCAACCACGCGCGGTGTAGTGCCGTTGGCTTGGGGCGACAATTCATCCTCGCTCCCCTCCTCTACTGGGGCTGGCCCTGGCGTGGCGGAGTTCGGAACAAAACGTGAAGCGGACGAGGTTCTCGGTTGCCCATTCGGGAGCAAGCTCGGTGTTGCTGGTCCAGGATCTGTGGATTTGAACCGTCTCGAAATCGACGGCCGCGACATCGTCGACATGCCTCCATTGCTATCGGGAATGGGTGTCTTTGTCCCGTTCATCACTTCGGACACGTCTAGTTGAGACTTTTGGACCGTGTTCGCGCCCTCGTCCAGCATCGAGAGTTCGTCCGGCGCGTCATCTAGCTCTTCGCGTAGGGGTGAGACGGTGCCGACCACTCTCCTGCTCTTCTCGATGGAGCGCGCAAGCTCCTCCCGGTTTGGGCTAAGCTCGTCCTCGTCTCCGTCGCCTCCATCGTCTGAGCCTGGCTGAGCGTGTGCTGAGCCCCGCTTTCTCTTGCCTAACTGCGGGGTTGCTGTGTTGTCTTTGGGGGTGCTTTTGCGCTTGGAACCGCTGCTGCGCTGCATGAACGCGCTCTTATGCCGCTTTGCTGAGCCATTTATGCTGCGCGGTGTACTTTGGACTGGAGTGCGACGCGACGATGGTTGTGGTGGGAGAGAAGCCTGTTTGGCGGGGCGCACGCTGAGTGCACCGAAGTCGAAGCCGAACGATGCCTGCACGAAGGATGGCCTGTAACTATTAGTATTTCAACATGTATATATAAGCTGCACCGTCATACCCAGCACCGCGCACGCGCTGCTGTCGATGTTCGCGGCGATCTGGTACTTTGTTAGCATATCCTTGGAAACCGAAATTAATCTCATACCGACAGGCGCCATAGCGATGGGTGTCGTAGCAATTGGATTTCTAAGTCTGTTCGGTCGCGTAGGAGCTGGGCAATTGTTGTGACAACTGAAGCCGAACGCGCTAGTCATCTCCGAGAACGCTTGGGCCGCCGAACCCATGTTCGCTCGTCCCCGCAATATTTGCTACTACGACCTCGACCATCGACGCCCGGACAAACATGGGCTGGCTTTGGGGCAGCGACAACAGCTCGAACGGGCAGGAGCAGCTCGACCCATCCCTCCGCGACTTCCTCAGAAAAGAAGCCCCCACCGGCCCAAAGCCTTCACTGCCGTCCGCACCAAAAGAGAACCCAGCCGCGACGCAAACACCGGCACAATCGCGAACGCCGACAGACGCCGATAAACCTTACGTCCCGCCACAATCACAGTTCCAAGATGGCCGATACGCCGACCTATGGAAAAACTACACGCCGCAGGACATTATTAACGATCGCGGGAAGTCGGAGCAAGACCGGTTGCGAGACCTTGTAGACGCCTACAACGACCGCAAAGCCTCGGTAGGGCGGATAGCAATGGAGAACTGTGCGTTGGAGTACATGGAGCAGTTTGAGTGCTTCCGGCATCCTGCGACATGGTGGTCGGCAGGCACAATGTGCATTGCCGAGTCGCGGAAATTCAATCGCTGCTACGACATACAGTCCAAGTTTCTCAAGGCGCTGGGATACATGACCATGGACGCGCGGTCGCCAGACGAAAGCGAGCGGATACAGATGCACGCCGACAAGCTCTACCAGCAGATGCTGCAGCAAGAGGCTGAGATGGACAAGGCCAAGGCCGAGGGACGACCCGTGCCCAAATTCGAGAGTGTGCTGTCGAAACGGAACGTCGCGCAGGCACTGAGCGGTCTGGCATCAGCATCTCCTGCGCCTACTGCAGGAGCAGCCAAACCGAGCATCCTGGACGACGCCGAGGTGTGGAGCGAGATCAAGCCAGAAACGCGGAAAAAATACGAAAAGAAGCTCGAATCTCTGTCGCCCGAAGAACGAGAGATCGAGAAGATGGCCGTGGTGGGCGAACTCAGGGCGCAGACAGGCATGGTGAAGCAGATGGAGGAGACGTTCGTCGAGGAGCGGATAGCGAGGATGAAGAGGATACAAGCCGGACAAGCGACGTTTGGAGATACCATAAAGCAGTGGTGGGGGTGGGGCTGAGCAAACATGTATACATGTAGGTTAAGTGTGAAATATGTGTATGAAATTTTACATTGTAGGATCGAAGTCTGACTGTTACTGTTAAATTTACCATCAATTTCCTACAGTCTTGTTCCTCTGTCCGAAAACATCACACTCTATCTACGTGCCACCTTGACCTTGACCATCAACGGCGTTTTCTGCCAAAGCACAAAAACCTGTTGTTCAAGCCATCCCTTGTTCTCCTCACTCAACTCTAGATCAAAATTCCACAGCACCTTGGTGAGTACCAGGCGTATCTCGTGGTACGCCATGCTTTATTATGTTAGCTTCTACACCATATCTGTGACTATGAGAAAAGGAAAGGGATTGGCGACATACTTCTTCCCCAGACAATCCCTCGGTCCAATAGAGAATGGCTGCGATGCAGAGCGGTCATCTGCAGCAAATCGTGCGTCGCCAGTCCAGCGTTCGGGAACAAAGGACAACGGGTCTTTGAAGAGCTTGGGGGAAATGCAGATGGCGAATTGGGGGACTGAAACTATAGTCTATCGGGTATTCGTTAGCCAGCCCTTTTAAACGAGGAAGAGACATGAGCAAACCTTTGCCGGCACAAACTCGCCACAAACCGTCGATCCATCTCTCGGAGTTAAATGTGGCATCCCATTCGGCACAGGCGGATACATCCTCAACGCCTCACTAATGCACGCCTTGAGGTACGGCAACTTGGCTGCTGCCTGCATGCTTATCTCGCCATCCTCCTTGAACGTCCCGCGAATCTCTTTGACCAGTTTGGCCATGCACTCCGGTTTATCTAGCAGCAGATACGTCAGTCCACTAAGAAGCGTAGAAGTCGTCTCCGTGCCCGCCAACATGAACATGTTCGCATGGGTATTCATCTGATCCCTACTCAACAACGGCTTCCCCTTATCCTCCTGTCCCATCACCAAGTCCCACAGATCGACACCTGCGGATTCTCGTCCCATGGTTAGCCGCTTGGTCACGCGCGTCTCGCTGAAGCTGTAATGGCGGTCCTGCAGATCCCCAAACGCTTTGGCGAGCAAGGGTTTGACAAGTGTGATGACGAGCGGGTAGTGCGCCTCGAAAGCGTTGGAGATAACTGCAGTTTTGATGAAGTCAAACACCTCGCGCACCCAGGGGTCGTACTCGGCGCCTGTGAGCATGTGGAGGGACTCGCCGAAAGTGAGGTCGCCCATTATGTCAAAGGTTGTGAAGTTGTAGAGACGCACCATATCAAAGCTGGCTTCTTCACCCTCGTTGTTACTCTTGGCAATCCCGGCTTTGAGCACTTTCACGAGCTGGTCGACGTACTTTGTGAATAGTGGTTCTTGCTGCGTGAGTGCGCGTTCGGAGAATGCTGGGAAGAAGATTTTGCGCAAGCGGGAGTGCTCGGTGTTGTCTGGCGTGTTTAATATACTAGGGGTTCCGCTGGGGTCTTTAACGTAGCGGAGGAGGTACTTTGGTGGTACGGTGCCCTCGTTGGTTTTGGATCCGTGGCTGTAGATGTCTCTCCATGCCTGTGGATTGAGGAAGCTGAGTTCATCCGGCGAGATGCGAACTATATCGCCATATTGGTCGTGTAATCGCGCCACGTACGTGTGTAGTGATCCATTGAATATAGCAAAGATATGCGGGATGCGAGTAAAGGCGGAGAACTTTGGACCAGGAAACCGGCTGAGTGGGTGAAAGTATACTCGATATATACCCCTTACCACCCATCGCATGAAGACCTGTTGTTATTGTGTTAGAGAGTCGGTGGACAACGCAGTCCGCACATGTACTTACAACAGTGACGAGAAGAGCGGTGATTTGCAGTATCGAGCGACTCTTGAGCACTTGGCCTAGGCCCAAGACCTTGTGTGCCTTGCTCGAGATATCCATATTGAGCGTGTACGGCAATGCGATTTGACAAGGTGATACACCAAGATTCGATGCACGGAGCTGGTTTGGTGCGGTATTTACTCCAGTCTTCTGAGTTAACAAGAGGATAGCAATGATGAACAACTGGAAGTCATAGCTTTAAGCAATTCACAATGCAGTACGGCGCTATACCCGGGTAATATGCTTGATTGGCCCTGTTCAAGTTCATTTAATGACACCCTTTGGTTAACGTATGGAGCTCATTCATGCAGTAGCTCATTCATGCAGTAGCTCTTTAAACCCCTCTCCAGAAGCAATATCATGTCGTAGATCTGTGGACCAAGGTTTAGGTTACGTTGAGAGCAGTAAGTCAACTGCATAACGGGGGGATGGTCATCTACGAATCATTTATAGTTTACTGCAGAAAAGATCAACTACCCCATCTCTCAACTTCCGCATAAGGCAAGTGCCGGTAGTCACGGCTTATAAACGTTGGATGTCTGAAGTACATTTCCTCTTCACTATCCACAAGCTATGGCCGTCTCAGGTAAGCCGCTGTAAGTCCGAAGTACTGGTAGACCTTTTGTTTCGTAGAACAACTGTATACCTGCTACATACGTGGTATCCCGTATCGCCAGGGCGGTGCATGTGTTCTCCAATTCACAATCACAACGACGTGGTCGTACATGCCAGCGCGCCTCGTGGTCACCTCCGCTTTGCGTGTCGCACTTGGTGCTGCGGCCGCACGTATCTTCACAGCTCCTTCGATCATGGTTGGCTGGAAACAAGCTCAACCGCATAATACATTGATCAACATGCGTATGAAGTACGACGCCCTGGGTTCGAGAAAGCCTAGACTAGCACAAGCGGGGCTGCACGAGGAGACCACCCATTGTGAGTCGAAATGATAGAGGGGGTGTCCACGCTTATGAATAGTATCGAAGAATGAGGAGAAGGCAGTGAGATGAGGGGCGAGTGGTGGTGTTGCCCGGGTGCAAGCTTCCGAATTCCGTGATGCGGAATCTAACTAGCGCGACTTCCAGCAACTGCCCCCTCACGCGTCGGGAAAAATAATGCCGACTCGCAGCTAACCCCACCAACACGAGATAGCAATTCTGGCAACGTCCTATCTCACAACAACATATTGAATGCGATCTTTTGTATGTATGTATGTATGTATTCAATTAACGTCCTGTCTGAGTCTGAGACTATATAGGACATAAGCAGCAATAGCTGCTCAGGTAGGAAGAGGATATTTATCAAGGGGTGAGTGTCTATGGAAGTGTAAGGGATGGCAAGGGTCTAAGCCCTAAGCAAGGAGAGAGGTACCAGCATCCAGCAGTCTTGGTGCAGCAGCAGCTAGCAGTCTTGGTACAGCAGCAGCTAGCAGTCTTGGTGCAGAAGGTTAAAGAAGGCTTTTTCTAGGTAATAAGAGTTGGAGAAGGACGCTGAAGTGACGTTGGAGGTTGTGAATGTGGGGACCAATGTTTGAAGGGTAAGAACAGTAACGCCTAAACTGGGGTACATATAGAAGGTGCTCTTTTCCTTTGTTAAAGTTTCTGTTTGGTTGTTGATGAGTCCTAGGGGGGCAGTAGATGGGTAGGGATAGCAAGAGCTTGACGCAACTAAGCTCTAAAGTAGAGGAAGCATGTGGTAGAGCAGAAGTGACATTATGTG
>ML976063.1:29557-48823 GCA_010015635.1 Clathrospora elynae
TCCCAGCCACCTCATGTATATAGACGCTTTTCTCTCCTTGATAGATTGCTCACCAAAATAAACTCCTTCAACCCTTTACCTCATGTGTTCAATAGGTTATGAGCCCGGCAATTTGGGCCACAAAAGATAAGTCTTACAACTTCCAAATTGCGCATACTTCCGCTGCCATGAGGTTACAAATCTGGAGAAGACACCCAGCCCTAGCTGCTTGCGTTTCCGCCTCCCGCCATCAAATTCTTGCGATGCCCAAGGCCGAAGAATTGCCTCCTGAGGCTGGGGGAGATTGCGCTGCAATAGAGGCTGGGGGAGATTGTGCTGCAATAGAGGCTGGGGGAGTCTTTTGCCATACCAGCACGTACCAACCACCGGAAGGAGAGCATCCGCACCCCTTTCCAGCCTTTAAAGGGCGTCCTCAAAACATTTCCTGGTGTTGTGATGGCTGGGAAATAGGACAAGCGCCCGGGCACCACCCCCAACCTCGCCTTTTGGCCAGCCACACCAAAACACTAGGTGCAGTACTACTAATATGGCTCCAGGCACTTGTTCAAAGGGTATCACACACCGATAGAACCTTTACAACAATGACTGGCAAGCTCAGTGTTTCCCTTGAGCAAATCAAGAAGCTCGAGTCACCAAGTGGCTGGGTGACCTGGAAGAGGGACATCACTGATGCCCTTGGAATTGGCGGCTACAAGGACCTTTTGGGCCGCAACAAGGACGCGCCTGCCGCTGTTGGGCTTACGCCAGAAGTCCACTATACCCGCCAGGAACTCTGGATGTCCAGGAAGGAGACTGCCTGCAGCATTGTTCTGAAATGCTGTGGCTACAACGCCGCTACCCTGCTTCAAGCAACGCAGGCTGATGGCACCCCTAAGGTTGAGGAACGCCTCCACCTTTACCTGGAGACCCTGGAAAAGCGCTACCAGCCTACTGGCAGCGCCATTCTCCAAAGCCTTGACGCAAGCTACCTAGAAACAACTCTCGCTGAGTGTGAGGGTGGCGTCTCTGAGTACGCTGAAAGGCTGCGCAAGGCCCGCTCTGAGCTTGAACAATTGGACCCAGACCTTGTCATTCCAGAGCCATTGTTCGTCAACCGCTTTCTTCGGGGCCTAGGCCCTAACTTCACGACCTTCCTTACCTCATTCTGCCAAATGAATAGCCTCCTCCCAGTCCGAAACGCCGCTGGAATTATCACCACTGAAGGCGTTACCTTTGACACAGCAGTGATGTCTGCTGAGGCAGATGAGGCTAATCAACGCCTCCAAAACACCGCCCTTACGGCCTTGGTGGTACGCCACCAAGGGAAGGGCCGCAGCCCTCGACCGCCGCCCACGACGACCTGCAATCATTGCAAGAAGCCCTATCACGTCGAGGCCAACTGCTGGACCAAACACCCTGAGAAGGAGGCCCCAGCAAAGACTGCGCGGAAAAAGGCACGCAAAGCCCTCAAGCTTGCCCTAAATGACCGATACAGCGCCAACAATTCCGACGGCCCAGGAACTACCGCCGCTGTTACTTTCTGCGCACCTACCAATCTGCCCTCAGGCTCTGGCACAGGCTACGTGCCACCTACTGAATGCGGCGTACACATGTTTCCCGCAATGAACTCAATTGTGGCTGCAGCTGCGGCTGGCAGCCCCTTGGTAAACAACTGGATCCTAGACAATGGCGCCAACCAGCACGTCTCTTGCCACCAAGACTTCTTTGCCCCAGGTACCTTACGCCCTTATAAGGGCGGTGCTGTGACTGGATACGGTAACAAGCAGCACCCAACCAAGGTTGGCACTGCTATTATACCGTGTCTCTCTGGTGCTAAGGTTATTTACCTTGCGCTCACCAACTGCCTTTTCGACCCCAAGGCTGGCTGTAACCTCATCTCATACAGCCAGTTGAAGAAGGCAGGCGCCTCATACAAGCTGGTAGACAATGGCTTTGAGATTATCACTCAGGATGGGCCAATCCACGCCAAGGAAGCCCATGGGCTGTATTGGCTGCCCCTTGCCCGCAATTCCCTTGCTGTTAAGGGCAAGATCCCTGGTACTGCGCTCGCAGCGTACTCTATCAAGGAAAGCTGACTCACACCATGGCACCAGCGCATGGCGCACCTTGGTGAAGATGGGCTGAAGAAGCTCGCTAATATGTCAACCGGCATGGACCCAATTCCCCAAGGCTGCCTTTGCCTTGCGTGTGTCAAGTCAAGACTGAAGGAACTTCTGCACAACTGTCCCTCAAGGAGAGGTGAATACCCCTTGGAATTTGTGCACATTGATATTGCTGGGCCCTTGCCCACAATTGGCCATGGAGGTGCCTGCTACTGGGCGATCTTTGTGGACGACTTTACTGGATGGACCGGTATCAGGCCACTAAGGGCAAAGCCAGAGCTTGCAGCCGCATTCCTTGGGTGGCTTAATGAGCTTGAGCGCCCAGAGCGGCGGTGTCACCGCGTTCGACTTGACCAGGCTGGTGAAAACAGCTCTGAGGATTTCAAGAACACCTGCTCTTCTATGGGCATTGAACTTGAGTACACTGGCACTGAACAGCACCAGCAGAATGGAGTAGCAGAGGTCACCAACCGCCTGGTGCTTGAACGCAGCCACGCTATCCTTGCTCAGTCCCAGCTGCCTCTCCATGTCTGGCCATTTGTTGTTGAATCAGTTGTGTACCTACGGAACCTCAGCCCCCACAGCCGCCATGACAAAACGCCTTATGAGGGCTGGTGGGGTGATAAGCCAGATCTCCGCCATATTCGCACAATTGGCTGCATATGCTACGCCAAAGCTACTGGTCAAAGGCGGAAACTAGTGGAGGGTAAGACTGTACCTTGTCGGTTGCTTGGGTTTAAAGGCAGCTCCATCTACCAGCTCTTGAGGGATGACGGAACAATCATTCTCTCCTCTAATGTTGTGTTTGATGAGAAGTTTTGCAACACCCAGCAATGCAACCTGCCTGCACTAGACCTGCCTACTCCGCCCATGCCTGATCAGCCTAGGAAGAGGACAACAGAATCGCCCTTGCACCCAGCAAAACGGGTACGCACAGCTACGCCTTCCTCCGAAACTCCACCTGGCTTTCAGGCCGATGGGGGAGATGCGGCCAGCCGAATTTTCTGCCTTCAGCCAGATATCCCAATTGCAGACGCAACGCCATGCCAACGCTCTGCTTCCCCTGACCAAGAAATCCAGAACCACCCTGAACTTCGACACTCCACACGCGCCAATCGCGGCCAGTACTCAGCCGACGCTATTCAGAGATATGAGCCAGCAGACCACCGCTACAATCTTGTGTTTGCGTGTCTTGGGGCAATTATGATAGCCACTGAGGCCGCCATAATCGAACCTAAGAACTTCAAGGCAGCCCAGCGTGACGCTGCAATGTGGTCACACTGGCTATCTGCCATGAAGATGGAGTTCAAGTCGCTTGAGGATAACAAAACCTTCACTCTAGTACCCCGCCCTGGCAATCGCAGGGTGCCAGATGGGTTTACAAGATCAAGCGAGGCCCTACTGGCAACATCCTTCGCTATAAGGCACGGTGGGTGGTTCGTGGCTTTGAGCAGGAAGAGGGGCTTGACTACCAAGAGACTTTTGCCTCTGTAGTTAAGCCAATGAGCTACAAGGCCCTTTTTGCTATCGCCGCTGCATTGGACCTGGAGATCCATCAGATGGATGTGAAGACAGCATTCCTCTATGGAGAGATTGATGGCGAGGTATATGTGGAACAACCAGAAGGCCTTGACGATAGCACTGGTAGAGTTTGCCACCTCAACAAGGCGCTCTATGGGCTGAAACAATCACCAAGGATTTGGTACAACACCCTCTCCACTTTCCTTGCCTCCCAAGGCTTTACCCCACTGGTATCAGACCTTGGGGTGTTCGCCAAAGGCAAGGTTTACGTCGCCATCTACGTGGATGACCTGCTAATTGCTGCACCCAACCTGGACGAAGTAAACGCCCTGAAAGCAGCGCTATCCCGCCGCTTTCAAATGGAGGACCTTGGCGAGTGCCACTTCTACCTGGGCATGGAGATTGTCAGGGACCGGCCCAACCGGCGCCTTACCCTCAACCAACGCGGTTATACCCAGAAGATCCTAGGGGAGTTCAACATGGAAGGCTGCAACAACCGTGTTGCTACGCCAATGACTGACAACCCGCTCCCTGCGCCAAAAGGCTACACCGCCCTAGAAGCTGATCGCTCCTGGTACGCCCGTGCAATTGGTTCCCTTATGTACCTGATGTTAGGTACTCGCCCAGACATTGCCTACTCAGTGTCATGCCTCAGCCGCTTTATGGCTAACCCCACTGAACAACACAAGGGCGCCATCAAACGCCTTTTTTGCTACCTCAATTCCACCCAGGACCTGCAACTGGTTTATGAAGGTGAGCTTCAGCCACTCCGCGCCTACACAGATGCGGACTGGGCTGGTGATCTGGGTACACAACGATCTACCTCAGGCTACATCTTCAACCTTGGAAGTGGCGCTATCAGCTGGTCATCCAAACGCCAGCCTACAGTTGCCCTCTCCTCTTGCGAGGCCGAGTATATGGGCCAAACCCAGGCTGCCAAGGAAGCTATTTGGCTGCAACGGTTACTGGGGGAGCTTTTGAGCCAAGATCCAGACCCTACAATCATTTGCGGTGACAACCAAGGAGCTATTGCACTGGCCAAGAACCCTCAATTTCATGCCAGGACAAAGCACATTGATATCCAATGGCATTTTGTGAGGGAGAAGTGCACTGAAGGCCGTATTACCCTGGACTTTGTACCAACCGATCAGCAAATAGCCGATGGACTCACCAAGCCTTTGCCAAAGCCAGCCTTCCTGAGATTTCGACAAGCCATTGGCCTTAGGGCACCGCCGCAAGCCTTGCCTCATTAACAGGCCTCACAATTACCTGTCCCAACCGACTCGTTCCCACATGTATCATAAAAAGACCTTTTGTCTTTCGTTTGTGCGCGCGGGGTCATGGCAGCACAGAAATTGTTAGAGGCTCCGCATTTTGCGGCGGAATGGCCGCAATCCACACAGGCTCACTGAAACTGCAGATCATGAGAGTTTTTCAGAGTTGAGTGTTGAGCAAGGGGGAGTATTGAAGTCAGATCACGCTTCCCGGCTGGCTGTATCATGTGATCCCAGCCACCTCATGTATATAGACGCTTTTCTCTCCTTGATAGATTGCTCACCAAAATAAACTCCTTCAACCCTTTACCTCATGTGTTCAATAGAGAAGAGTGTTCATCGGTGCGATGCAAAGGCGGACTTCGTTTCTATATTGTTCTCATGCAAGCGTAAACATCATCCGCACAAACAAGAGCATAGTAGACCAAGAGCCCCAAACGATGATAAACGACCATTTAGTAAAAAGGCCTACAAAGAAATGAAGCCCGCATACGGACCGCATGTCCTCAGGTGCGAACATGTATGACACCGTCAACTCTAGTATACTAATTATCTGTATATTGTCACCAGCACCAGGCACTGGTTCTGGTCAGCAGTTGTCCAATTTATAAGCATTTGTACGCCATACTGTGCAGATTTCCCACCGAGCGGAGATAGGCCAGAAATTCAAAGACCCCAGCAAGAAAATGTCCTGAGGGAGCAGATAGCTCGCCAGCAACACCAACCATAGTAACACCTTCCAATATTTGCGTAAGATCCGATCTGGGTACATGCTAACAAAGCGTGCAAGTGCTAACCAAGATAGAAAGAGGTGGACTTGAAGCCAAAGACCCATGGTTGGATGCTGTATTGAGCTCAGTTCTGTGAATTTGTGCGTGTGTGTGCGTGTGTGTGTGATAGCCAAATCCTCCATAATACGCCTACAAGGGTCAAAGCTAGAGAGGGTACCCAACAGCCTTCAGGTTTGCGCCAAACTAACCAGCACAGTAATGTAGTACAGGACAGCATCAATGTGTTCAATTTGTACCGGTTGTTTTCTGGATCTTGGCACAGCTCTAGGTAAAACAAGACTAAGAAGCCGTATGTTGTACTGAAAGAGAGCGCAACAAGATCTGTTTTCAATCAAACTCATTAGCAAAGCTCTTGAGAACTAGAGATTACTTGCCTTGCTCTGATAGCCTCATAACAACAATTGTTGCATATGATGATTGGACAATGTCAATGACAGTAGATGCTGGGATTGGATGAACCACTCTCCTGCGGCAATAGATTGTCTTCGAGCGACCAAGTGTAAGAATTTCTGCTTTGGAAAGATGCCTACGAGAAGAGCAGAGTGATAGAGTTATATGCAGGGTTTGCCTACGCAACTTCGTCGAAAAGGGACTAAGCAGTCGAGATCACATATTGAGCCAGCGCATGCTGCATCGGCAAGCAAATACCTCCGCGCATGCGAATGACACGGGCAACCACTAGTGAGAAGCACATTATGATTAAGAGATGATCCACAAGGACTTACAAGGTTGTGACTTTCGGTGGAGTAGAGGCGCCTAAGCCATGTGTATACAGATTGTCTTCAATAGTGGCGAGGGAATCATCTGAACCTTGTGACGAGTTCATTGCGGACAGTTGGGTAGGTGATATAAGGAGCCAAGGGACGATGCAAGCGGTAGGGAGGCGGAGACAGTGAGTCCTTTATATTCCTCCCTTCGACCCCGTATCTGAGAAGACGAGGCGCACCCTGACCTATGGACGCAGCTCCAGTCGCATATCTCCCCTCCGTGCGTCACCCTGCGCCTCTCATCCATCATACGGTGTCAGGAAGGGGTACTACTATCGACGGCGCGGTGACCATGTCGATCGCTGTATGTGTAGGCACACCCGCGCCTCCACCAACTCATGGTTCAATGTTTCCACTTGCCGTATAAGACGAATGACCCGTTCTCCACCATCGCTGGCACCAGCTGCCCCTTCTACTAGCAAGGGGAGGTTCATGCGAAGAAGCATTCCTCCACGGATGTTGGTAGAAGAGATACCCCGGACCCTGGACTGTAACGAGTACGGGCTGTGTGAGTGGTATAGACGCTCGGAATTCGTACGTCTCCAGTCATGCGTCTGTTCCCCCCATCAAGACCGAGGCTCAGATGCCCCGTCGACAAGGGTTCAGACAGAAGTCTTCTCTTCCCCTGCAGGTTAGTCAAGACGCGACCGTGCTAGCAGGCTGTATAGCGGCGTTGAGACGTTAGTGAAGTCTTGTAGACTGGGCGCAGCTCGTTGGCGCGAAGCAACGGAGAGGTGCTCTGGAAACAACAGATAAGGAGTTCCCTTCGCGTCTGACGCTCAACGGAATATCTCTCCTCTATCATGGATCGTATCCTTCGTATTGGCTTCCTTGTCAGCTTCGTAGGCGGACTTCTGCTAAGCATTGTGTTATTTTTCAAGGATGCCGCTACACTGTTCCGGAAGAAAAAGCACTTCTGGGAGACCATAATATCTCTCCTCTTCAGCATCGGTCAAGCCGGCTTGTTAATCGCTGGCATAGTCGCCATCTGGATCGCATTCATCACGGATACTGAGCCCTATTGGCTCGACGCAGTCATCCTGTGTACCCTTCGGCTGATCCTCGGCACTAATGTAAGTACTCCCTACACCAGATGGGTTCACGAACTTATACAACAGGTAGCTTGCCTGGACAGTACGTGGTTTCGACGACTCGCACCGGGCGATATGGCTAGCCTATGGTAGTATCGTCTGGACCGCACCTGATGTGGCCTTCCGTATAAGGTACGTGACCTTTCCTCTCCGTTCCCGATCCTTCTCATCTAGGCAGAGGTGACCTCGTTCACGAGTACGAGTTGATGTCTCGCGGGGCTATAGCATCCGTCGTGCCGTTAGCGCTTTGGTACCATGCTCGACGAACCCATATGCTCTCCGGAGTGCTCGACCCCCACTATATTCGGACGCAAGTATGGTTTATCATCACCAACGCAGCTGCAACGTTCTTTCAGATGTGTGGAGCCATCGTTTTCTACAGTCTTTTGCTTGCCGACCAGAAAAGAGGCAATCTCCGTCAGGCTATCATTCTTGTACGTCTTCACCTCCTGAGATGACATCACCTAACACGAACAGGCTTGTTTACTCATGCAAGTGGTGAACTTATTCACTGTGTGTAAGGCCACTATCAAACGCCTCTTCATTCAATGCAACGCTAGAATCAAAGACCGGTTTCCTTTGTACATGGCTACCATCAAACATCACGTTATTAGATTTAGCAGACGACCGACTCGCACCGGACGGAGTGATGTAGAGGGGGCAGCACGGCTGGATAGTCTCTGAGAACTTACAAAGGTGGAAGTCCACTGAATGCAGAAACAGCCTGACTGTCTCGGGTAGTAATAGTCCCGAATAGAAAGGACCGGTATTAGCCTTCGAACCAATCGTGCCATTTACATTTCATCTTCTGCGGCCTTGTGATCCGAAATGCTATCCCAGCGGAAGCGGAACAGCCTCCTCCCTCATAGCTTAGTACTCGCCACCATCGAAGCACTTCGAGCACCAACAGCTTGCCCAGGCCACCGGGGAAGCGCGTTCGGGCATGTACTTCGTCCACGCTGGGATGCCTGTGTCATGCGGACGGTCGGGAGCCATGTCCAGCCCCAGAATGGCTTCGGCGGCTGCCCTACTTTTGCGATGGCCTCCACACCTTCGATGAGAAGCATTGGGTCAGAGGCATCGAGCCTGCAGGACCGCGTCTCCCCGTCTCCCGTCTCCCGTCTCCTAGGAAGTCGGTCAGCTCATCAGTGTTTCGATCATGCAAGGCAGACTCAGTTCCGTCCTCTCCGGGTACGCGTCCCAGCCGTGCCTCCCTTCTAGCGGCAACGTAATGGGAGACGCCCTCGGCCCTATGTTTTGGATGTGCCTCGCAGCAACGGAGTCCGATCGATCAGGATAGCATGGACACTAGCTTGACATGGTGTGAATGGTACCGCTGCGGCATGCACACCGCCACCTATGTAGAGACAAGACGTCGTCCATGGTGGCTCGTGTCACTCTACCTCCATGTCCCCTCCCCACCGCGACATCATGCACTTCATGTCTAACCGCCCCTCTCCCCGCAGGTCTCGCGGCCCAGCACCCAAGATCATCGTCAAGAAGGAGCCCACCTCGCCCGACATTCCCACCACCCGGCACCGACCGCAGCGCCTGAATCTGTCTAATCACAACAACATCGTGCACTTGTCGGGCGCCCTCACAGCCCGCCCATCAGGACAGGGCAGTGCCAACCTGCACGATGTGGGCCTCGCCTGCCTGTCCCCCGGCTTCCACACGCAGGACCCCACAACCTTCATGCGAAGCAAGATAAGGAGGTGGTCGTTGCAGATAGTCTCACTGGTCAGCAGAGGCACAGTACGGAATGCGGGTCCTGCAGAGCTTCCACGGTGCTCTTGCACTTCGATTCGGTCTCCATAGACGGCATGGATCTAAGTAGTCTGTTTCAAGAACGAAGTGGAGGATCAGTCGAGTATCGAGGCGAGCACATATGGGACAGGATCAAACAGTGGTGTCGACAGCAGTGCGCTGGAAGGGCGGAGAAACCCAAAAGGGATGCAGATGGGAGGCTTCGAGCCGTCTCCACCAATGCTCTTACTTCTCGGGCGGGGCATAGCCACAAGTACGGAGGCAACGGATGGTAATGGATGGGTATGCCTTGTGATGGGACCCCTCAGCTAGTTGATTGGAACCTACCGCTCTTCACTTCATGCGTACAAGTCATGCGGCCTACTACCTCTGCAAATCGCCCAGGTGCAGTCTCAGAATCCCAGCTTCGAGGCGTAGGCCGGCGTTCCCGACGTTCTCGGCGGCAAGAGGTGATGTATATAAAGCCTCCCTGAGCCGGCCCTGCTCTCAGTTCACACATCACACGCACTCTCCCTTTGGCTTCGCGAGCTGTTCTACGCCCACCACGGAAGGTCTCGCATTTCGGATTTCAACGACGCTACACGGCGGGAACAAGTCGAAAACATGGACCAGGTACGTTAGCAGGGTCACTCACAACGCTTTCTTGGGTGCTAACGAACGTCTAGACTAGAGAGATGATGAGCCCTGACTCTCTCATTGATGCTGAAGGAGATGTCGATTCGAGCCTTGGGGAGACATCATGGCCCGAAAACGACGCCGCAGAGACGCAAGCAGGTGTCTTGTGCAATATGAAGCCCATCGACGGGAGCCAAGTCAGTGGACATACCAGCATAGCATCATGCCTTCCAGAGCATCCTGCGGCGTCTACTGCTTCTCAGATGGGAGCAACAGTCGACCAAGCGATGGACCAGGCCACGACTTCGACCTCAGTGTCCGAACCGAGTTATACGGGAGCCACAATGACCTCCACTTCAGTTCAGGAGACCGAACCAAGACTGACCCAGCCCCCCTCATCTCCTCATCGAGTTGTTTCTGCGACAGAGCCGGACGGAGCCATGCACGTCCGGGAAGACGACACCCAGCCCGTGACGCATAGCCTCAATCTCAGCATAGAGAGTTTCGCTATCGATGAGCAAACCCGAGCCAACTCCGGACCGATAATGGATGATCAGGATGATAGTGGTGTTGTCTCCGCTAGTTCGAGCGAGTGCCGTGATGGCACGGAAACTACCTCGCTGGCACCGCACACGGCTTCTCACGGCCAAGATGCAAGCAGTGGAAGTGTGACGCATGGAAGTACAGGTACGTCATTTACCTCTTGGGAGAAACTTTGCTGACAGAAGGACTAGACTCGCCCGAAGACGAGCTCTTTGAATCGATCATCATCGATGACAATGGAGGCGAACCCATCGTCATCGACACTTCCGATGAGGAAGTGGCCGATGACAAACCCCGTCCAAACCCTCGACGCCGAGCGCAGCGAAAACAGGTACCAACACAGTCACTAGACATGGTCAATTGGACATCCAAAGAGTATGAGACAAGAACCGCAGCCAGTCTTAGCGCAGCGTGGAAGGAGGTGTGGAAGCAGTGGGGTCGGATCCATACAAATGCGGATCGGCAGCTTGCCCAAATCTTGGATCCGTTTCACGAGATCATGTCCAATGTGTCGGGATACGAGCTGTGGAATGAGAAATATCGGAAGCATGACGGCCGCAGAGTCTATCGTGCCTGGGCAAGGTATGGAATAGAGAAGAGGGTGAGGGATCGGCATATGCCGGAAAGAGACGGAAGACTTATGCGCAAACTCGGAAAGGCTTTGAAGCGGTTACGAGAAGCAGAAGAAGAGCAGCGGAGTATTGCGGTCACTATGAATGATGGGGACAGTGAGGATTGTGAATATGTGCCGACGCAGACACGCCGTCAAGGGCTTTCGCATAGTCGCAAGTCACCTGGCTAGTCTACGGATAGCGTTTCATTGGCATGGCGCATACAGTGCATGCGGTATGGACAACGGTAGCATCGAGTCACTATTCGCAGCAAGGCAATTCTAACATGATCGTGTTCAACATATTCGTCAAGGTCTTGACAACGATAGCGCTGTGACATTTCCTTCCGACCCAAGCACTGCCTTAGACGTGAACCGGAAGCGGAGACAACTACAGCGGAGGCTAATGCTGGTCCGTCAGTGCCAAAGCGCGAAGAAAATCGTGGCCGGAAGCGCAAGAGTACCGCGCTGGAAGCAGAAGCAGGTTCATAAGTGCTCCTTGAACTAGTCACAGGATATGACTGTTTGCACCATGATGTGTCTCAGGGTCTTCAAGCGGTGAAGACTCGTGTAGCAAACGCGCGCAGCCGACCGCAAAATGTCCGCCAACCATAACAACAAGACGGACAGCCGCAGAACATGTCTCAATGATAAAGCCTGCAAGAGTCGGAAACCCACAGCTTTGGAAGCAAGCCGGGCCAGGTCTGGTGCGGTGAATGCACGGCGCAGAGGGGCACCCAGGCAGGAGGACCGCGCCGGTGAAGGTGAGGCCCCGTTTGCACACGCCTCAACACAACACCACGTCACGAAACCTTTTTCCCCGCGCGTCTCAGTGCCAGCAATGCTTCACCCACAACCGCAGAAGACTTGTACCTGTGATCCACTGGTGGACCTTGCCTTCTGGTCTTTGCTGGTCGGCGATTCTATGGTGTGCCTTGTGCTTGCTTTATCTGTATTCTTTAGTCTTCTCTCTTAACTTAGGGCAAAGGATGTCAAGCATATCTCAGGTCGAGAAGCCTCAAGTATAGGAAAACATAGTTATCTTCTCATATCACACCAATGCCAAAAAAATTGGCCTGCTCCATGCTCTCATTGCGAGACGCTTTGACTATTATCTGTGTGACCACCGCATACACTCTTCTGTTATGCGAGCTATTCGTGACAGTGACAGATGGAGATGCGCGCACAGGCGGCCGACGCACGGTCATCTGTATCGTTGTGAAGATAAATGTGAACGTGCAAACGGCGAGCGGTGAGCGGTGAGCAGTGACGAGATAATTGTTATGATATGGGTTCGACGCGTGAGAGTGAAGATAAGCGCGTTGCGTTTGCACGTGCCACTCGTAACAACATTTAAGAGCTCTTCGTCCGCCTCTCCATCGACAGAGCACCGTCCCACCGCTCCCTTCTTCTTGTGAACAGCAGTAGCTCATAGCTGCTGCTTGCGCGCGCCGCAGTTCTTCTCTTCCAAGCATACCGTCCTCACTTCGCATTTGAGATGCCTTCCAAATCTTTCAAGGCTCGCAGAGATCGTAAGTTCATTTTCGAGTGTACGCCGCGTTCGCTAAATGTCCAAGAATTGGTCCGCGGTGCTGTTGCGAGGATCTGGCCTATGTTCCAGAAAGCCCCATCTCCGTTCACAGGGTACAAAGCAGCTGAGAAGTACCTCGCACAGAGGCTGGCATCTCAGCATTTCGACTACGCCATCGATGCGAATGCGACAACCGAGCACGTATGGAATGTCAAGAATCGTGTCCATCATGAGTTCACGCGAGAGGCAGAGAAGGCCAGGCTCTTCATTATCGACCGCCACCCGCCGGAAGTAGTGGCGGACGCAATGGCGGACGCAACACCACATCATATTCAAGGTTCGTATCGCGACTCACGAACTCCGAGTTGATACTAAAGCACATAGTCGTCAGCATGAACAACACTCAGCTGTTGGAAACCATCATCTCAGAGTGGTCCAACTGTTTTACCGACCTCAGAGAAGCCAGGCACTGGGCCAGACAGATTTACAGACAGAACGGCCTGGAGTCCAACCTGTGCGTTGGCAAAGCACCCTCGGACGCCCGAAACCAAGCCGTAAACTGCGCCGTCCTGAACGCGTATAATGCCGGTAAATTCGCGGTGGATATCCGCCCTGCCATGTCTTCCGCATACATGCCGCAAAAAGAGGAGGAGAAATTGCTGTTGTCTTCAGAAGGTCGGCCTGAAGATCAAATGTGTCTTCCAAACTCGATCAGCTCCAGTAGTCCTGCTACCTCAGAAGTCGATCAGGATGACGAGCTTCCCCAAACACCCGGACCGGCAACCATATCGAAGCAGGAGGGTGTACAAACTATCACGTTAAGCTTCAAGAACGTCATCGAGCTGGACGAAGCTTACATGGCAGCACGGTTCGAGATGGCAGAGCAGATGTTGTCTCGCATCGGCCTCCACCCGTCGGACAAGAAGGCCTGAGAGATGGAGGACGAGATAGCAAACGCGGAGGAGAATCTTGCGAAGATGGGCATCGAGGTCGGCGGGAAGAAGATGGCGTTCCGCGAGTAAATTCACTCATCGGTCACCGTACCAGAGCTGGAGGATGAACGCGCGAGGAGGAATTCGATCAACTGACCAGCTCGTTACACATGCATCAGCGCGGATACTTACCACATTAAGAGACAAATATACTCCCAGATCCCACATACTTCCCTTACCTCTTCTCCACTAATTTCTTCCCCCCAGCCTTCAACTTCTCCACCTCCTTCTCAACCCCAACCTCCACCTCCCTCTGCAACCCCTTATGAAATCCCATCTTAAACAGCACCTCATACCACACAAATAGCGGCGCCAAGAACAGCGCCTGCACCAAGTTGTCCAGCAGCGCAAGCTGTCAGACTATCGACTATATCAACCTTCATGCAAGCTTGATTGTTCCCTCAAGTCAAGCTGCCTCATAGTAATTACCAAGCCAAGTCAAGCTGAGGAGGAAGCCGGCTTGAGCAGCTTGGTCAGCTTGAGCGGGGAGGAGGCAGCAGCTAGTTGCTGGTGAGGCTGCTGGTTTTGCAGTAGGAGCGATCTCGTGATAGATTTTTGGTGTTGCAAACGTAGCTTAGTAAGCGATCCATGCAACCTCACGCCGTGCACAGCATGCGCCATCCTATATACCTTCGTCCTACCCTTTTCGTCGTTACTATGGCACCTAAAAGCGGTTCTGCTACCCTTCTGCACCGAGAAAACGCGTTAAAGCCACCCCTAGAGGTACCCAAAGTCAGCCCGTTGTTATCGAAGACTCCCAGCAGTCGCAGCGCCTCTTACCGCGCCGAGCTCTCATTAAGTCGCGCCTATCTGACGATACTTTCGAGTCGCAATTACGCAGCGCTGCGCCCGAAGCCGCGATCGTCGCGCCAGATAAGGACGCCAGCGAGGCCGCTATAGTTGAGGACGGTGCTGAGGACGATGGCTTCGACACCCACCTTGAGGACAACTTTGATGACACTGAGTGGAGTCGCTTGTCGGGTTATATAAAGCCACTGGCGTCGTCGCGGGCGAGGAGAAGCTGGGTATACCGCCACGGCTGGCAAGCCGCGCGCGGAGAAGGGTAGCAATCACGCAAACAACCCTATTAAATACTGGGTAGAGCTACGCGATCGCTACCCTAACCTCAGCAAGCTCGCGCTCGACGTACTCTCTATCCCAGCCTCAAGCTGTGGGTGTGAGCGCCTGTTCAGTGAGCTTGGCGACCTCCTCGAGCCGCGTCGCCTCGCTATAAAACCGTAACTTCTGGCGGCTATACAGTGCGTAATACGGTGGCAAAGAGCCGGCTTACGCGACTTCGAGGTCGCGGCCAAGTCGACGATGACGGACGACGAGATGGAGCTTTTGTACGACCTTAGCAGCTGGGGTGGCGACTATCATGAGACTCAACATCAAGAATTTTTGTAGTATAGGCTATCAAGCTATCAAGTCAAGCCTCAAGCAAGCCACCTATCTCAGCTTGATTACGTGATCAAGTCAAGCTGCTCACCATCTTATCAAGCTTCACTCGAGCCAGCCAGCTGGCTTGACTTGACTTGCTTGTTGGAAAGTCTGAGGGCTGTCACTGCGGAGCTACGTGAACAAAAGCGTTACAACTTAGAGGAAGAGCCTATAGCATGGCTTCTTGCCCCTGCACCGCAGAAACCGGAAGTGAGCCTTACCTGCGGAGCGAATATCCACATGGCTCAGGCATCCTCAATGTCCCGCGTCCTGCATATGATCTCTGAGGTTTGTTGTCATCAGAGTGATCATCCGCATCTCTATCCTCCTCCCAACAATGTAACCACACATTCAGCCTTTCTGGTGGCCCTGGGCGGGTAGGGTTGGCGGTGTGAAACTCACGGAGCTTGCGAGGGCTATTCTTGAAGTTGGATGCATCGTACCACGCCGGATCATCCTCATATCCTAGCCATTTGACGCGGTACTGTAGCTTTCTGCGATAGACACGGGCTGCGAGGATCTGCTCTACCTCATACTCATCGTCGTCCGCTCCGCTACGACTGCGCGAGCGATGGGGCCATAAGGCTGACTTTTGTCGCTTGTTGCTTTCAAGACGGTGGCCGCGGTCGCTGCTTTCGCTGCTGCTGTCGCTGCTGTCATCAATATAGCATATTTTGGGGTCGGTACCACAGTTCTGCGTGTCCAATGCACGCCGCTTGCTAGGCAGAGAGCGTTGCCGCTTGCGCGTCAGCAATGTTCTGTGATTGCCGGTATCGTCGTCAGTGCCGCCATTGGATCCGTCGCTGCTGTGGCGGCTCGTATTCTCGAGGTGAGCGAGCTTGCCTTGCTAGTGTTAGATGAAACAAAATGTTTGGAATAGCGTGCTCTTCTGCCCCCCTGTTTAAAGGCCCTTGCGGCTCATGCATTGTATAGTGATTTTCGGACAGAGTGTTACCGTTGGCTTGCTGCTCCGTTGGCACAATTGACGACCCAGTTGACGGTGTTGATGGTGCCAAGGAGAGTTCGCGGTGTCGGGGCCCACTATCTTGGGATTTGGGTCGATTAACTAGTTCCGAATTGAGAGCATCCTCTATGTCCTCTGTCTCGTAATGGTCCTTAACGCCAAAATCATCGTGTTCTTGCGTACTCAAACTTGGGTCATGAGGGTAGCCCTCGTCGTCCTTATTGGCATCTGATTTAGAATGGTTGTCGGCGATGACGATCGCACATTCTACGCAATGTCAGAACAGCTACGTAGCATACCCATAGAACTTATGGCTTACCTGGACTGTTACCCTCGAAAAGGGTCGGTTGACCCGTGCTCTTCCTACTTAGGGCTTCTTCAGAAATCCCCCTCGAGACGAAGTGCTCGACTTCCATGCCATCTTTGTCCTGAAGATAGGAAACGCGTAAGCAGCCACCATCGCCTTTGCAACCAAAATTTTCGAGATCGAAGGTATTTTCCGCTAGCTGCGTTCAGTCAGTCATAAAAGAACTCGAGAATAGACACTTGCTTTGGGAATACCCACCTGATGCTAAATTGAAGTCATTAGCTCGGCACAACATAAGAGCAGGCCTGTTACTTGGACTTTCGTCAAGTTCGAGATAATCATGTTCTTCAGACGGCATCGTTCTTCTGTGCTCACGGCGCCAGGTCAGTTTTGGCTTTGGAGGTCCAGAGTGATTAACAAATTGAAAGTTCTGCGTTGGAAAAGAGTTAAAAGACATCGTTGTGGCTGCTGTTGTGACTGCTGTTATTGGTGCTGGTTTTGCGAGGAACGCGGAGGCGCCGTGGTTTAAGTAGGCGAAGGTTCTACGCTTCGATCCCAACCTTCTTGGGAAGCTGGCTTGGATGTCTTGGGAGCTCCAGCAGGCAGCAGTTGGCGCGAGACGGGTCCAAAACGCAGACTCCAGGGGTGCACGGTATTGAGTCGAATCAGCAGTCGCGCAGCTGCGTCGTGTTGATGGCGATGCGGCCCTCGCATGAAGCCCCCCTTTCTTCAGACGAGAAATTGTATGGCTAGCCTGCTGATACTAGTCATAGAACAAGGAACTGCGACATTATCTCCCAACAGGCCAGGTTGTGCAGCCGCCATGCACCTCCCCGTTTTCGTTGGAGCCCGCCTCTCAACGAGCTCGGAGACGCCCATTCTGGTTGATTCGCGTCCATAAACAGAGCAGATAGATCCCAATACGGATGTTTAACTGGTCGGCGACCCCAAAACCCAAACTTGGGCTCAAACTCTTGTCCAGGCTTCGGACTCCGCTCTGGTCCTTCGCTCCCCTAGTGACACCGGAATGCAACATTAGCATCATGCAGACCGTCATGCAAACTTGAGCTCCACCAATCTGATTAATGGTGCAGCATGGGCGAGTACATGCTGCAACCGCCGCCTGCCCGAGTGAACAGCGGATGGTGGCCTAGCCGCGCCTCCTGGGCGTAGTGGTGATGCGGCCTTCGCATGAAGCCCCTCTTTCTTCGCACGAGAAAGTATGTGACTATCCCGATGATAGTCGTCATAAAATGGGGAACTGCGACGCTAGCTGCCTAAGGGCAGGTTGCGCTGTTGCCATGCACCTCCCCCTTTTCCGTCAGAGCCCGATCCCTTAACAATACGAGCTCAGAGATGCCAATTCTGGTTGATCCGCGTCCATAAGCGGAGCAGAAAGATCCTAACACGGATGGTCAACTTGTCGTGAACCCCGAAACCCAAAACTGGGCTCAAAATCTGGTCCACGCTTCAGGCTTCGCTCTGGTCTTTTGCTCCGCTGATCAGTAACACTAGAATGCAACACTGGCGTAATGCAGACCGTCATGTGGACCCAAGTTCCTCCAATCTGATGGGCGGTGCAGCATGGGCGAGTACATGCTGTGACCGTTACGGTCTGGCTGAGCAGCGGGTGGTGGCCTAGCCGCGCCTCCCTGGCATGATTTTGGTGACAGCCGGCTTTCACTAACACCTGCATACGGCTGAGGCCCATTGTTTCCCTGGGGTTACGTGGTCTCGTAACCTTGCTAGGCGTCCGGATGTAATAGCACAGGCGTAATCCCTCCTCCTGAGACATGATCAGAGCGTCTAAGGCAATGCTGTTTCTGCCCTGGGCGGGCAATGACGTGGCAGGTCGAAGAGCTACTGGAACCGCGGGCTCTGGAAGGGCATGAGCCAAAGGAAAATTGTCGGTGGCCGTCCACTAGAGATTTCAAAATAGAGGGCGGCAGATATTCACTGCTTAGCTATAGTAAAGGCGCAGGGAATAGAGCGGCCAAAATCCCGGCAATTGGTAGAGAACGTCGCTGATTCTGGTGGAGAGGACTCGTAGACGCGGGCTGCCAACGGATACGACGCAGCGCCCTCATCAGCGGCGGACTAAGGGGGAATTGGACGCAGAACCGGGCGGTGCAGCGGTTGCATGACTCCTAGGGGGCAAGAAAATGCCTCACGGTGGATTGAAGCGGCCAATGAGGCGTGATGATGGTGTTGGGGGGAATGGAACTATGAAGGGGGGTGATAGACCGGCGAGGGGCAGCGTGGTTATATGCGATGAGGTCGGCGCACGGGCCAGATAAAAGCGGCGAGACGCTAAGCGAGCATCCATTTCCCGCTTTGGAAGCCTCCATTTCCCGATGCAGTTCCACTCTTACACATATACCTCATTTTACTCGCAAGATCTTAATACTTTGTCTGGTAACCATGTGCTTCTTCAACTGCAGCCAGGCGGCGTGGCATGCTGTAAATAAGCTTGCAAATCAGTGTATTGGGTATAGCAAGCCATGCCTCCTTCAATGCCGCACAGAATTGATCCCAGTCCTCCTGACTAGAACCTATAGTATCCAGCTCTGGGTGGGTGAGATAGAGGGTTCGTTTTAAGGCCCACCATAGGTGCTCAATAGGATTGAGGTCCGGAGAATATGGTGGGTGCTCAATGGTCCATATCCCGTGATACTCTAGATATAACTGAGTTGCTTTTGAGGTATGGACACGGGCATTATCCTGCATAAAACGCTGTCCTGGCTGGTATTGGGGCAGTAGACCTTCCTCCAATGCTTGGATATAGGACTGGCTTGTATATCCATGTCGTGCAGCTGTATGTGTGAGGGTCCTTCCAACTGGAGGGTACGACCAAAGCTGGAAGGCTAGATGTATGGTACGTAGTCGGGGGATGCAAGGTTGGTTCTCTGGAATGAACGGGATCAGGATCGAAGGGGTGATACACAGACAGC
>ML976063.1:61403-104597 GCA_010015635.1 Clathrospora elynae
CCATACATCTAGCCTTCCAGCTTCGGTCGTACCCTCCAGTCGGACGGACCCTCACACCACCATATTCTCTGGACCTTAATCCTATTGAGCACCTATGGTGGGCCTTGAAATGAACCCTCCATCTCACCCACCCAGAGCTGGATACTATAGGTTCTAGTCAGGAGGACTGGGATCAATTCTGTGCGGCATTGAAGGAGGCATGGCTTGCTATACCCAATACACTGATTTGCAAGCTTATTTACAGCATGCCACGCCGCCTGGCTGCAGTTGAAAAAGCGCATGGTTACCAGACAAAGTATTAAGATCTTGCAAATAAAATGAGAATTGACACTACATCTCCACGTCATCAGCAACACCCATTACCCTCTCTAAGCTCTTCTCGGTACTTCCCCACTCCTTTCTCACCACATCAAGTACCCATTGACCCCTAGGCTTCAGACGGAATTTGAAAGGCCTTGGCTCAGTCATGAAGCCAACAACTACCATTGCCCATGGGTCCACTTCCTCGCCCTGTACGGCTTCCACATCGAATGCCCAAAGCAAATGCGCGATGTTCAAAAACGTTCCGTCAGTAGCGACACGCTTTCCCTGGCAGATTCTTCGACCTTGGCCGAACACAGGGAGTGGAAGGTCGCCGCGAACCTTTCCATCACGCAGCCAGCGCTCAGGGACGAAATCTTGGGCGTTGCCGAGGGAAGGATCGAAGACTTTCTCGTCGCGGCCGATGGCCCATGCATTTGCCATGATGGTGACGCCTTTGGCGATTTTCACGCCCGCAAATTCGTCCGCACGGTCAGCACGGCGCGGAACCGAACCTGGAGCGATGGGCCGCCAGCGGAATAGTTCATGCGCGACGGCGTCAACGTAGGCGAGGCTGCTGCGATCTAAAAATCTAGGGAGACGCTCGCGACCAACGACCTTGTCCAAGACTTCATGCGCACGGGTCATGAAGCCAGGATTCTGGATTGCCGCGGTAAATAGCCAGAGAATCTGGCGCGGAGACGTTTCCATGCCACCTTGGATGGATGTTGCGAGCGTGAAGGCAAGATCGAGATCTGACACTAGGGAGTCCGCGGGAGCGTATTTATGTGCGCTTGCGATGGCTTGCTTTGTGGCGTTCCAGCCTGGCGCATCTCTACCGTGGCGCAAGAGACGCATGTAGAGATCTACTTGGGAGGCGTAAAGCTTGTCAGCATATTGCTGCCACGGAGAGACGAAAGCGGGTAGGTGGCGAAGGAAGGGCACAAGATCTGGGAGCTGCGGGTTCGCGGCGAGGTGGGTGACTTTCGCTTGGATGCCGATTACTTCATGGAGAATTGGCTCTTCGAATTTGGGGATGCGGAGGCCATAGTGGAGGGCGAGGATGACGCTGGACTGGGTCCGCTCGAGCAGAGGGTATATGGTCTTTGTAGTGATTGTGGAACCATCAGCAGACTTGCTTAGGGCAGTGATGAGATCGAAGAGCAGTTGCTTGGCCTCGAGTTCCATGAGCGGCTGGTACTGGCTTGCTGCAGGCGTACCAATACTTGGTGAGAGAATGCGGTGATGCAGCTTGAGGTGATCGTCATAGTCGTGCATCAGCGTAAATCGAGAGCGCCCTGGTTTGGCTCCGGTGATCATTTCCATGCTCACGGAGGCCGGTCGGTTGCTGTACCATTGACTGCGACGACTGAAGAGTTCAGTGACGGCTTCATTCGAATTAAGCACGACAATGGGCACAATCCCAAAGAGCTTGGATACGGTAATCTGCCCATGGTCTTTGTACCATGCGCTCCAGTTGAGCAGGGGCTTCTCGATTGGAGAGCTGTGAAGATCACCTATGAGGGGTAGTTTGAGGAGGGGCTTCTCGGTCGCATCATGGCGGCTTGAATTATTGGTGTAAAGATACAACGCCGTCAGTGCGCCCACGACCAGAAAGATAGTCACAGTAGAGCTGGACATGGCTGAAGAAGCACCCCAGGAAAACTGTGGGAGACACAATCACTTTAAAGAAGATCCAAAAGACGGATACTAAGCACGACATTACTCAGGGTCATGCTGCACAAGCCTCATCATGAATAAGTTAGGCAAAATGGTATTTGGTAGCAACAGCTTCGGCGCCTCAGAGATGCATGTCGCTGCCAAATTGCTTTTCGTGTGCATATTCAAACTCGGCTCGATTTTTGATGGCAGTTTCTCAGCCCGACACTCCCCAAGTGTCTCACCTTCATGAGACCTGACAGAGATTGCAGGTGCCGCCATCCTACTCACTAGACCAGAGTCGGGCAGGCTATAAACGCTTACCGGGAGCCGCACTAAAGGTGGGTCTCAACCGTCTTTGACACACTTTGTCATATAATGAACCAATCGATCGGGCGAGAGATTTGCAAACCCCTGCTAGCTCATGGCCAAGGCGGTCAATTTATGTGGTGTGACAGCGGCAGCCAACGTGACCTCCCTTTACGACATGAATGTGTTAAGTTCCTTGTTCGATACAGGGGGCACGCATAGCACATGGGAAATCCTTCGTGTCGCGCAACATGCATCACTTGCGGACGTGTCTGCCGCATGTCGAAAGTTAAGGGGAAAGAGCGAGTTGTCTCCACGAAGTAAGCAGTCGAATTAACACCGTCATACTCCAAAGCTACAGTGACTCCAATCCTTACGGGCTACCTTTAGAAAGCAACGGTCCTGGTCTTTTCGCTACGACTTTAAGGGAGGCCAGCGGGGTCCCGTCTCCGCCCGTTTTGAGAGCGTAGCGTGAAAGCTCAACTGAGATTACACAGATCTACTTGCGCTCCTTTACAAGAGAATATACCGGCTACATATACGCTACCGTAGCTACGCAAAGTATGCGCTCGAGCCGGGGAAGCGGGTAACTAAATTGTGGCCCGGCATGCCCTGGACAAGGCTGTTGTTAGAATCCTGCAGGAATTATCAAGGTATCTAGCCCAGCGCAGGAAATTTCTCCACAAGACAGGTGTATAAATGTAGACAAGATGTCAACGACTGCATATGAGAACTTTGTTGATTGTCCTACGAAGTAGACGATCAAGTATATATACATGAGGTGGATGCGAGTACACGACGCAAATGGAACATAAGTAAAGGTGATAGAAAATGCTAGAGGGTGGACCCAAGAGGCATCGGTCCGATAGCAACAAGAACGACCGTAGTTCGGTAACAAGGAGACCCGCGCCGCATACAGAATTTTACTACCTTCTGTACAAGGAGCGATCTTCTACCGTTGAAACTGCTTGTTCTACACAACCGAGTCTGTGCCAGTGCAGGTACGGCAGAGCTTGCAGACATTAAGTTATGAACCGCACGCTCCTAGGTTTGATACCTGACTCTACCCAGCACAACAACATGGCCGACTTCCACATCCAAACCCACAACCAAAAGGCAGTGCTGGGCGTAGCTCTCAGCTTCTCCATCCTCGCTGTCGTCGCCGTTAGCTTACGATTGATTGCTCACGCGATCGCTCACAAGAGATGGACATCCAGCGACTACCTCATCATCGCCGCCTGCGTAAGACATCCAGAATTAGCGACCGTCGGCACTGCTAACAGGGCTTAGATATTTGCCGTTGGCTTGCAATCAATTAGCATTACAGGCGTCTTCATAGCCGGCATTGGCTACGGTCACGTTGCAGAAATTGTACTCGAATATGGTCTTGAACCCATCACCAAGCTATCACAGCTCATTATACCCTTGCAGTTTCTCTGGGTATTGAGCCTCAGCTGCACCAAGATATCGATTCTGTGTTTGTACCTCCAGATTTTCCCGATTCAATGGGTTGTGTGGAGCTCCTATGCGACCATATCCATCATTGTTTCTTGGACAATCGCGACTATCCTCGCTGGCAGTTTAATCTGCCGTCCTTTCGCGTTCAATTGGGACAAGACAATTCTTGGTGGAAGCTGCGGCGACCAGGTCACCTCGTTCACGGTTACTGGCATCATCAACTTGATCACCGATTTGATGGTGCTTCTTCTGCCCATGCAGCCGCTGTATCAATTGCAGATGGCAACGTACAAGAAAGTGACACTCGTTTCCGTTTTTGGCTTGGGTATCTTGTAAGTCGAACACTGAGCTTTCACTATATGCTTTGATCTCACCGGAAATAGCACATGTGTCATCAGCGCCCTCCGCATCTCCGTCCTGTCCACCATGGATTTTACCGACATTACATTCACAATCCCCAAAGCCAACATTTTCAGTGGCATCGAGCCCTGCCTTGCCGTGGCTCTCGCCTCCGTCCCTATGATGCGTCCACTCCTCGGCCGGTCTGCTGCAAAACCGTACGGGTCGGGCCAGAGGCCTGTGAACACTGAGTCCAAGTCCCCTGGTCCGAAGGGGGTGAACGATGATGGGTTTGAGCGGCTAGACGATGATACCAGCCACCTGTGGCTCAGACCGCTGGGATTGCAGCATCGTGCTGATGCTTCGGCTTTGCGCGAGACCATCAACGGGGACGCAAGCGAAGGAGATGAGGAGTCGCTTGATAGGCACGAAGTGGATGGTGAAACCAACGGTGGAGGTATCAAAGTAAAGCAGTCATTTCACGTTTCAGAGAGGGGTTGAGCGGTCCTATTCCATACTATATCAGACAAAGGCATCGATATCCGGCAGCTCGCAGCAAGCCTGCTGCAGGCGCCACTATTGATATGACAATGTACGAATAGACTTAGCCTAAATCTAGCCTTGATATTATCGAGAAATAACGTACCGCTAGCGAACATTATCCTTCGTAAGAAGATGAGGTAATGGACTGCCAACACGTGTTCCATGGTTTGCATCAACAATCGTCTATGTGGGTATACACTGTGGGTGGGGGTATACACGGTGGTTGTACACGTCACGTTGCGCTTCGGTCCGAATGGCAGCCCCACACCGAAGCGGTATATAGACCTCAGCACCCACATTCATAGCAAGACAGAACAATATACAGAAGCATCATAAGGCCTCAGTTCTTACCTGTACGATCGTACAGAGCCTACCAACAGTCTACCTCAGGTGAGTCGGCTGACACGAGTTCCTCCAGTCTGTCAGCCACGATACTCTATGGCCTTCTAGGTGTTTGCTACCTACGGTATGTTTGCTACATGCGGCATGTTCACTGCCTCGAGCATATTTGCTACCTATGGTATGTTTGCTACATGCGGCATGTTTCGCTGCCTCGGGTATGTTGGTACCCGAGTTCCCAGCATATATAGAGCGCTCACTCCCATAGTCAATACATCCCGCTTTTCCCCCATGTTCTTGACTTGGTCCCATTGACACAGTCCACCATATTTATTGCAAATCATCTCGAGCCAGTCTATGTTCAATAGTCTTTGGTAGAAGATTACAGCCACACGCGATCCTGCCACAGTCGAGAAAAGACAGTATCTCCCGCGCCATTATCTGCCTTTACTGCTTCCAATGCGCTGATGTCAGCCTCAATGCGTGGTGCGGGTCCATCTAAGCCGACTGGATGTATGAGACGCTGAGCTGTTGCATTGATGGACTGTTCAGCTTCGCTCTTGACCAATCGACTGGTGCAAAGAACGGCTGTTGGAAATGAATTTATGATGAAGTTGAAGGACTTGTTCTCTATATTGTCGTCACTGACAAACCGGGTGCGCCGGGTTCTGTTCGGAAGGTACTGGTAGACCATAAGACGTAGCTTTGTGGGTAGGTCTAGGAAGGGGAAGAAGTCTACTGGCTTGCGCATAACGTGTAATTGACAGTCGAGTCGCTTAAAATAGAGTAGATCTGGATGTCTTCAGATGCCCGTGGAGACAGCCGAGGGAGAGAGCGAGTGCCAGCACCAGGCGTTGCTTTGGTTGCGTTGGAGTGCACAATCAGGTTGTTCTCGCTGGACTGCCGCAGGTGAGTTGAGGTTCTTGACCTGCAAGCCCAGAGGTCGTGAGTAGAGAAAGATTTCAGTAGTCGTGTGCAAAGCCAAGCGCGTTTGCGAGAGTCCATAGACGTTGTGAGAAGTTGTCTAGTGCTAGCACAAGATTCAACGCGTGGGTGTCATGATGGGGTGTAACTCTTACTGCCTAATTCATGCCTGAATTTTTGCTCTCACGCGTGCCTAGTTCTTAGCAAGCGCTCTCGAATCTCATCAGACCAAGGTGATTTCCTTCTCCTCAAACTCGACGTGAATGAAGTGGTCGTAGTCATCCCAACGTCGATTATCCGATACGACCTTACATGAAACCATCCCAAACCGCTCATATTCACCTGCTTCATAACTGACGCATCTGACAGCCAAGCAGCGATTAAGTCTCAGCATTTCTTTCCCACACTGTTCTACGCCCACAAACCGAACTCCGCACTACAATGCCCACAAGATAGATGTCCCATTCACCGCAGTCATCGAAGGCATACGTTAAATCTCTCGGTGGATCCTCGATCGCCTCGGTCTTCGTGCCAGTGTCTGATTTCCGTCTTTGGGGATGGCCGGTCGCCGAAAATGGGAAAACGCAATCGAGCTCGAACTCAAACTCGAAGTCCCATACTGTTTCACATAACTTTACTTGGAGGTCCTGTGCTCGAATCGTACCATCTTGTAGATACCCGGGGATTGGAGTGATCCCTTTACGCAAGGGCATTTCACCCGCACCTACTCAGTCTACGGAGCTTGAAATCACTTGGATTGAACAGCTTAATTTAGTGATAAATATGTTAGAGTTTTCAGTGAATTAAGCAAGTATATCTAATTGATATGTGTCGGAAGTCGGGCCATGTGACCCTTCTTCCTGTTTAGGTTTGGCCTCATTTAGGCTGCTTAGTGAGCACAGGGTCATATTCTTCCCCGCTCGATAGTTGAATCAATCATCTAATTTTCTTACCTCTCGTCAATATGTATTTGCAAAAGTACTGGTATGAACCCCGTTCTACAATATACATGCATGTCATGTATATCCTATCACTAACAAATCGAACAAAAGAATTGGTACGTTACAACGTCCCATTTGGTCATTTTGGTTAGAATTAGAATGGGGGTAGAGTAGATTAAAGCATATATCTTAGACACGTCGCAATCCCACCTCGATAACAGTTCCCACATCGCGACGACAGCGAAAACATACGACACCCCAACTTCTTCTCCACGCAGTGCAAGTAAAGTCAATTAGCGCAGAAGAACATACAGACGCGTGGCGAGGAGGGTTTCAGAGTTGTCTGTTATCAGCGACTACTCATCTAGGGCCCAGGGTCGCAGTATTTCGAGGTCGAGCAACCCGGCGAGGGCCAGCCAGGCGCCTAATAACTTTCCCACCGATACCGCGGTCGCATGAGACCAGGTAGGCAAGGAGATTGAGAGGGTATGGGAGAAGATCGAGAAGCGGGCGCAAGATACCATCCAGGACGGCGAGAGGGACGAGGTGAATCCGTGGCTAGAGCGGATGCAGTGGTAGCCGTATTTGGTAGGTATGGAGAGGCCCGAGTTCGCCAGTGAGGAGAGCACAAGGCAGCGACCGCGCAGGAAAGCATCCAAGAGGGTAGTTGATACGGGACCCATGCCTAGCTCATGCTTCCCGAATGGTTTCGCACCTAAAAGACTGCTTTAGGAAAGAACTCCTGCACTCCCTGCAGCCAGCTGGTGGAGAAGTAGATACAGATGGCAGGGAAGAAGAGTCCGCGGAGGATCAGGGTCTGAGCGGTTTCTGCAAAGAAATGCAGCAGTCGATACGGAAAGCGTTTAAGAGCAGCCACTCTGGGATTGTTGGCCGTACAACGCCGGAGATGATCGAGCGACGCAAGACAGGCGCATTATCAAACGAAAGGCCCCTCTACGCTGGGCACAAGGTCTTTACTATCCAAGAGTACAACCAGAAGGTGGTCGCCGTCCTCTACTACCTATGGCGCACGCACAGCCAGGCAAAGCGGCCGCCGTATAAGCTCACTAGCACTAAACAGAGCAGCAATACTGTTAGTTATTAGATCTCTATGCGCCTAAAGCACTCTAACTTTGCACGCCTTGCAATTAATACTATGATAATCCTAGCTCTCTCCTCAGACCAGAAGGGCTGAGTCTTAGCTGGTGTGATTTGGTGCTTTAGTTCCTCATTGTCTTTGCTGTGGAGCTTGTGGAGCGTGTGGGAATTCAAGAACCAGGGGTTGTAATTAACCTTATGGCGCTCATATATGCGGTCTGTGTTAGGTTATACGCATCTCATCACAATCATTATAATACAAGGCGGGTGTGGCAGGGACTAGTTGCGATTACGGCGATCATGGCGATTGCAAGCGCAACAGCCCTCCGCCAGAGCAGCGGGCTAAATCACGGCGATCATAGCGATTGCAAGCGCAACAGCACTGCGCCGGGGGCGGGTTCGCCAGAGCAGTGGGTTAAAGTGGCGCTGTTGAGCGAGGTTCTACAGAGGGCTGGCGCTACTTGGAGGTTTCACAGAGGGCTGGCACTACTTGGAGGATCATCATCTTAGAAGAGCACAGAAATACCAACTAGTCAGGAGGCGCATACCGAAGCTTCGGCGTGAAAAAGGTGAGTCGAAGCCGGCTAACTGATAGGGACCAAATTTCGTCTATATAAGGTAGTATGACTCCCCACCTGGACAGATTCATCACCCGCAGATCAATTCATTTTCACAACCAAAACCTACCAGTACTCTTATCAAAGTTATCAAAGTCGTTACAGAATCTACAACAAATTACAATTGTCAATATGGTCAACCTCAAAGCCTCCATCTTACCCGCAACCGCGTTTTTTGCCGTGGCGACCACGGTCATCGCCGAGACGTTGTGCACGGCTACTATCCGTGTCTCCGAACCCAGAAGTACTGGTTCAGTGTACGATTGTACCGGCGCAACGGTTTACGCTTGTTCTATTATGCAGGAGCCAGATATTCGGCGAGAATATGGCTGCGTCTCTACGTATAACAGCGATTTCGTTATTGTAGTGGACTGCAATAGCGAGTCGTCGGCGAAAGAGCTAGTAACTGTCTATGGAAATAAAGGCGCCAACTGTGATAAAATCTAAGCTGGTCGCGACCGCTGAGATTTGATAATGAAGGTTGAAACCGGGCATAGGGTTAGGAAGAATGTTACCGGCCGACTTACTCTACCCTTGCCTACTCCGAGTCACACATGTATATATAGCTCCCCTCCTTTATAGCTATTCAATCGACTCAGTCCTTTATACTCCCTCTGTAACAGGCTGAGCCTGCTATACGCACTACGCTGCAAGTGTAGCTGTCGTCATGTGATTACTGTCAGCATTGTTAGCAAAGAGAGATTAGTGAGGGAAGCGCAGCGCTCCATAGCCTTAAGGCTGCATGAGCATCATTGTAATTAGGCTAGCAATAGGTAGTAACAATGCAAATGATTTTTTTTTATAAAAAAAAAACTATTTACAGATCGGGGATGGCATGACGACAGCTATGCTCACAGCGTAGTGCGTGTAGCAGGCTCAGCCTGTTACAACTCACAAACTATCTGGACGACAGAAATTTCCACACAGCTTTCAGCATCAAGACAGAATATAATAACTACGGCACTGCGCGGAGGATCTAGTGGGGTCTTGAGTTTGATATTGGCTACGGAGCTATGCTGATTTTGGCAAGTACTGCTACCTCTAACCGCCTGCCAAATAGGTTCGGGGTTTCACTTATAGGCCACAGTAGCAGGTATAACAAAGACAGCTCATGTTTCCGGTCTAACAACTAGGAGAGTTGCAGATCTTGCGCACGTTCTGGGGCGCGAACGTCATGGGGCCACCGGTGCAGGTGCACGTAGAGCCGGCGAAGGAGCAGATGAGCGGGTCGACCTTGACTGGAGTGCCGGAGATCCAAGTGGCGCTTGAGATTGTTAGCCATAATCCTCAACCCAGGACCAAACGCATTCGTGCCGGAGGTGAGAGGAGAGAGAAATTAGTTGGGTAAGGAAAAGGGGTAGAAGAGATGAGAGGAATAAAGCTTGTGAAGACGGCGGAGACTATACCCGTTGCAAGTCCACGTGTGGGTGACCTGGTAGTAGGCCTGATCTTGGGGACCGCGGAGATCGAATAGCAGACGACGGTCGGCGACGTCACAGACGTTGTTGTTGGGGAGCTGAGCGCCAGAAGCGTTGCAGCTGGCGCCGCCCTGGACAGCATCCTCAACACCCGTGCCGTCAGCAAAGCTGGACTTGAGGTTGAAGTTGACGGACGCCGAGTCTGGAGAGGTGACGAGCGTGTAGTCGGTAAGGGTGTAGGAGATGGGGGTGCAGTTGTCGTCGGCGCGGGTATCGATGGTAAAGGGCGCGGCCAGGGCGATAGTGGTGAAGACAGACGGGAGAATGGTGATGAAACGCATATTGATCGATTTGTTCTTTTTGATGTTCTTGTTGAAGGTTGAGGGATAGTCGATGATTAGGAAAGTTGATCACTGGCTTGATGATTCGACTTGTCGCTTGAGAGACGATCGAGTGTGATAAGGAAAGGAATATTGAAGTGTGAGAAAGGCGGGTCGGCTCAAGTAAAGGCGACGAGGAATGAGCGATGGGAAAGCGCAGTTAGTGTGGCTGTACAAATGCAAGATCAGCTTTGTGACCAGTTCTCGGTGTGAATTCACTGCAGCTGAGGAAACATTGGGTAACCTGAGTATAAGCTGACTTTCCTCTTGGTTTGCGCGACCAGTGGCTGTGCGTACACCAGAAGCTTATAAGAGAGACACCGAAGGCTTTTACAAAATTTCTGCCAGGTGCCTCACTCAAGTGCACGGCATTGTCTGTAAAGCTCGTTCTTGCGAGATGTTCGTGTCATCCAAGACAGTGTCCAACCAAGCGCGTGCGTATGGCCTTCGGGCCCTCGAGGACGAAGCCTGGTGATGTCTTGCCTCGGCGATGTCACGTGTGAGACTCTCGAGTACGAGCTGGACATGCCTTGTCTTATTGGGGGTGTATGGTAGAGAAGAGGTGGCCGCTTCTTGAAGAAGTATCGTAGGCAGGCGCGTGGTGCGTCATTGGCGGCGAAGCGAAAGACCAGCATGGCATTCCCGCGGGGAGCATCGTCATTTCACGATCGTCCAGGCTGCACACACCACAATGGACATCACGCCCGTCTTCAACCAGGTGCTGGCCAAGCACGACGCGCCGCCCGTGCAGCCGTATGTCTTTCGTGTGGACGACCTGGACGACTTCCTCAGGCAGGCATACACCATTGTAGGCCACGTTGCGCGCCACAAACTCTCGAGGACGGCAGCTAATTTCAATAGCGGACACATATCGCCAAGCTTCACAGGGACCTGAAAGCGATACGGCAGAGCTATCTCTCTACGGCGCATCCGCCACGGCGAAAGCAGTATGCACGGCCGAGCGCCTATTCTGCAGACAAGGAGCCCAAGTACTTCACCGACGCCGAGCGCAACGAGATCGATGCCGAGGCGAAGCGCTCGATACGCGACCTACACAATGCTCTAGAATTGCTGCAAGCCGCCGAGCAGGCCAGGCAAGGCAGGCAAGCGACAAATGCTCTGAAGAAGCGCGCAAAACAGGGTCTAGGTGCTCTGGGGCGATGGGCAGCAGGCGGGGCCATAACTGCGAAGAGCGTCGAGGAGGAGCTCGAAGAGTCCAAGGCCAACACGCTTAAAGCGCACAGAGAAAGCATAATATGGTCGCTACAAAACCAGCTGGAGGAGTGCGGCCACTTCCAGAGCAGCATGATGGAGATCCGGCTCATGCGGGAGGTGGAGAAGAGCAAGAGCGTGCTGTACAAGACACGAGGGACTGGGCCCGCTACCCACGACTACAGCGGGATGAACGGCAGCCTCGGTGCAGGGAGCAGCTCCGACTATCGGGACAGGACGACGTATGCGCAGGACGAGTCGAGCGCAGTGATAGAGAATCAGCTCGATGCCGAGCAGCTTCAGCTCTTTGCGCAGGAGAACCAGGACATGCTCAAGCAGTACGAGGACCAGCTCGACAAGGTCCGGTGCGTAATCGCTCTCTGCATCTCGAACCATGACTAACAATGCATGCAGCGCCACGGAGAAATCCCTGCTCGAGATCTCTGAACTGCAGACGACGCTCGCAAACAACCTCAGCATACAATCCGCGCACATCGACCAGCTGGTGGAGGACTCGTTCAACACTACGCAGAACGTCGGCAGCGGGAACAAGGAGCTCAAGCGCGCGACAGAGCGGGGGAGTCTGGCGCAAAAGGTCTTTTGGGGCACGAGCGCGCTCTGCACGGTTCTTGTTTTGTGGGATTTGTTTGTGTGAGGCTTGCAGTGGGAGATATTGACACATGATGATATTGACACATGATGATATTGACACATGATGATATTGACACACGATGATATTGACACATGACATTGGCTGCATGCTGTGCCTCGGCTTGCTCACCAGACATGTGGCACAATCATCACTTAAAAGAACTCCGTCATCTTGAGGCCCCCATTCTCCGCACCTGCATCCGAGTCTCCGACCACTACCATCCCTCCCAAACGGAAGCTTGCGGGGTTAGCGCGGGCGGATTAGCGTGTGCGGGTCGCGGCTTCCTCCCTCAGGCGATGAAACGTCACCCGTGGGAGCTCCCGCAATCATGCCAGCCTCACCTGTTCGGAACCCGATTACTTCTCCCTCTACACCCGATACTTCTCTACAAACCGCTTCACACACCCGGCTCAACCAGATATCCTCACACCTAGCACCAATGGCTGCCACCGCTTTCGACGCGAATGCCGTCCCCCAGGCGCCCGAGGACCCGCTGTTCGGGTTGATGGCCGCTTTCCGCCGCGACCCTGACCCCAAGAAGGTCGACTTGGGCATCGGCGCATACCGAGATGACAATGCGAAGCCCTGGATCCTGCCCGTCGTCAAGCTGGTGAGTGCAACTGCCATCGAAGCTCCACAGCACCTTCCCCCGCAATTGGGCATGCAGTGAGCTGACAGCTACCTCTCGCTATAGGCCGAGGACAGACTCCGCAATGACCCCGACCTCAACCACGAGTACCTGCCCATCGCCGGCCTCCCCGAGTTCACAGCCGCGTCGCAGAAGCTGGTCCTTGGCGGTGACAGCCCCGCCATCAAGGAGAAACGCGTCACTAGCCTGCAGACCATCTCCGGCACCGGTGCCGTGCATCTGGGTGCCCTTTTCCTCGCCAAGTTTTATAAGACCAAGACCGAACGCCTCGCTTACTTCTCCGCCCCCACGTGGGCGAACCACTTCCAGATCTTCGCCAACGTCGGTCTCGCCTACAAGACATACCCTTACTTCGACAAGCAGACCAAGGGCCTCGACTTCGATGGCACCTTCGCCGCGATACGGGACGCCCCTGAGGGCAGCATCATCGTTCTGCACGCGTGCGCCCATAACCCCACTGGCGTCGATCCCACACAGGAGCAGTGGAAGAAGATCGCGGCCCTGATCAGGGAGAAGAAGCACTTCCCCTTCTTCGACACCGCATACCAGGGCTTTGCCTCTGGCGACCTTGCCACCGATGGCTGGGCAATCCGCTACTTCATAGAACAGGGCTTCGAGCTCTGCATCGCGCAGTCGTACGCCAAGAACTTTGGTCTCTACGGAGAGCGTGCAGGCTGCTTCCACTTTGTCACCTCGCCCGCCTCGGATGCCGAGGTCACCATCAAGCGCGTCGCCTCGCAGCTCGCCATCTTGCAGCGCTCCGAGATCTCGAACCCCCCTGCCTACGGTGCGCGTATCGCCTCGACCGTCCTCAACGACCCCGAGCTCTTCAAGGAGTGGGAGGCGAATCTCAAGACCATGTCGGGCCGCATCAAGGAGATGCGCACAGAGCTCCGCAAGAAACTGGAGGACATGGGCACCCCGGGCACGTGGAACCACATCACGGAGCAGATCGGCATGTTTAGCTTCACGGGCTTGAGCGAGAAGCAGGTCCTGAAGATTCGGGAGGACTCGCATGTCTATATGACCAACAACGGGCGTATATCCATGGCTGGCCTGAATACGCATAATGTCGATTACTTCGCGAAGGCTGTCGATAAGGTTATTCGGGAGACGCAGTAGAGGGTTGAAGCAGTGGGGTAGACTGAGGTGCCGGGGGTGTCTGGAAACTCGTGCACTTAGTACAGGTAATGCCACGCCGAGTATTGGAGTCCTTGCAGGGTGGATGGACGTTGAGAAATATCCAAGGCTGCTAAGCTACTGTTCACGAGCCATGAAGTAATACATGTCCATGTTGAATAGTTTCTCGTCCGTGTACTAAAGACGCTCTAGCTTTATACGCCACTGCACTAATCCGCTTTTCCTCTCTCTCTCTCTCTCTCTTCTTCTTTCTCTCCTCTCCTTCCTCTCTCTTCTTCTTTCTCTCCCTATTGCTACTCTTAAGCACACACTTTCTCCTTATCCCAAACACGTACTGTCAATGGGACCAAGTCAAGAACACGAGGGAAAAGCGTGATGTATTGACTATGGGGATGAGAGCTCTATCTATACGCTGATAATCAGGTCACAAACACCTAGAAGGCCGTGGATCACCGTAGATAGCAAACATGTCTCAGGCTCAAACATATCTTGGGCACAAACATGCCTCGGGCACAAACGTACAGAAGTTCATGGAGTACCATGTCTGACACGTGCTCCCAAGAAAGAAGAGGAGATGGAGTGTGAGAAAGATAGGAGGGGTGGAATATGAACATGGTTCAATAAATACACTAAGGATGTCGTCTAGGTAAACTAAATAATCTCCCTAACACCCTTATGATGGCTAAACCGCGCAAGATTAATGCCAATAGACCAGCCTTTATTCTTCTCCCTCCCCCCATCCTTGTTTCGCTCCCGCGCCTTTTCGCCAAACGCAAATCCGCTGTCCCGCTCTCCTCTTGTTCGTGCTACCCAATCTAAACTCGCACTCTTGCTATGCCGCCCTGGTTTCCCGCTCGCGCTACTACGCTGTGATGTGGTAGGCCGTGAGTTGGGCAGCGAGATAGATGACAGCGGCAGCGGCAGCGGCGGCGGTGATGGCGGTGGTGTGCCCGACAAAAATGGTAGCGTAGAGGGTATGACGAAGTTCTCGAAAATCGGCGTCTTTACTTTCGTTGCCTTGCCTCTGAACTGGGAAGGTGGTACCGCTGTGCTGGTGACGTTTTGCCACGGAATTTCTCGGGCTGGGGAGATGGTTGTTAGAGAGATGTGTTTTCTGGCTTGTAGGTGCGGAAACTCGCTATCTTCGTACCGGTAATGCCATGCGGAGTCTTGGAGTCCTTGCAGGGGGAGACTGAGAGTGCTGCTGGTTGCTGAGTTTGTGGTTTGGGTTTGGTAGAAGATTGTGGGTGGTGGGGTGGTGGTGTTGTAGGAGGAAGAGGGGGGTTGGTGAGGTTCGTGTACTGAGGGAGGGGGTTTTTGGTCTACATCTTTGGGGGAGCTTGGCAAGTGCTCTGGGCCTTCTTTTTCTTTTTCTTCTTTTTCTTCTTCTTCTTCTTTTTCTTGTGTCCTGGGCATAGGAAAAGCTGACTTGGATGGGTCCGGTCGTTGGGTTTCAACATCTGGTGTTGACGGCCATGGGACTGCGAGATTTGATGCCGGGGTTCCGTAATCTGGCATCTGGAAGGTTGGGAATACCGTTCGAATCGGTTCTATGCTTGATGTGATTGCCGTCGTCGGACGAGGTGTAGTGGACCGGAGCGCGGGATGGGTGTCAGACGGTAGTTGTTCTGCAGACAATGATGCATTGACTTTGAAAGCCGGATGCTCCATCAGTAGCCGTGGTGTTGATCCTGACTCTGGTTTTTTTGATCGTAAGGTCTCGTGTGCAATTTCCAATTGAAGCTGTGAGAGATGGGCGACTGGGATGCATGTTGGATTCGATGTACTAGGCTGTACGCTGGGTGTTGGTACTGTCAGAATCGTTTGCGACAAGTTCTTTAATACGGTGATTGGACATCGAGATGACTCGGGTTGTGCACGTGTCTCTGTATAGGTCTTGTTGTATACCTGCAGTGTGAGCGGAGGGAGTGGTCGGTCTGTTCGCGACAGAAGTGCCATTTGGGTAATGCTTTTCTTTGCGTTTATCCATTTCTCATCTTCAGACTCTGTTGTTGATGATGTGAATGCCCTCGAGCCTAACCGCTCAGGGATCGTAGCGGCGAGCTTCTCGAGTTCTTTGCGCAAGGCCATGGGATCAACCTCTGCCATGTCCTCGGATGAGACATGGACGGTAATCTCTTGTGAATGTGCTGTTGTACTGGAATCCCGCCTTGAATGTGAAATCCTGGACGATGCTGTCGAAGCGTCTGAGAGCCCTGGTGCTACATTGCTGTCCGAGTGACCTGGGTTGTCCTCAACTCGTTCTTCCGGTATCGACTCTACGTGGAAGTTTTGCGAGCACTTGGTCGCCAGCGGCCGGATGCATGACCATGGCGGTGACTCCTGCATGATATCGTAGATCTCTGGCTCCGAAAACTGTGCATCCCATTCCGCTAACCTCTTTGCCACCCACGGGTTTTGTGTGCATCGCAGCTTTGAGAAGTATGCACTGCAGGCTTGCGTATTTGACAAAGGATGCCCATGGTCGAGAAGGTCCTCTAGTATCGCTGAGAACTCGTTGTTGAATTCTGTTATGCTGGCGTACTGATCGATGTGAAGGTTTAGGAAGTGGCAGAACGTGTGATGATACTCTGTGAACGTGAACGCGGTGAATCGCTCATTCAACACTTCGAGCATCTCCTGCGCATTGTAGTTTGATGGTGGAAGTGGTGGCCCGACTTCAAACACCTCTTGCATCACTTCTTCTGCTAATGATAAGAAGATGTCGAGCTTTACTTCGCGATCATGTCGTACCCACGCTCTCCGCTCTTCAAGTAGACTTGGCTGCATTTCGGTCTTCTTGTTGGAGGCGGTCGATGGCGATAAGGGTGGTCCCGCCTCAGGCATCGGCATAGGACAGGCGCCATTGCAGTATTTCCAGGTACCTTTCGTTTCCAAAGCGAATTTAACGCTGCGACGCCAACGGGAATATTCGGGTCCATTGGCATTTGGCTTGAGGATTGGAACGCCTGTTAGACGTGGCGAGGTGTGTGGATGCATTGGAGCTGAGACGTGTACTGTTCGGTAGGCGCGATGTTACTCAAAACGGAAGACCACGATAGAGGTCGAAGGAAGCACTCGCGAAAGAAATAACTTTAAACGGATCAAACATGGAAATCAAGACCATCAGCCAAATTCTACAAATATATGCAGCACTTCGGCGATATATATCCAGCTCTTCATCCCGAGTCCAAACCCTCAGAAGGCAAGGTTCGTACATAGTGCATCACCGTCCTAAATATCATCGCATGCCCTTGGGGCCCTTACACCCCACAAAACCACCGGACGTAGTGTGTTTTATCTGACCAATCTTGTCAGAAGCGCTACTTGGGGTGCCGCAAATGGGTGCGCGTCAGCTGTAGTAAGCATTATGGCGTCGGGATGTTAACGTGAAGGATGTGCAGAACGGGCGAATGAGAGACACAGACTTGGAGGCTGAGCGGGAATTATTGGTTGTCGGATCCGGAAGTGTCGGGATGAATCATCTTTAGTCTCAGCTAGAAGTCCGTGGGATGGTGTGGCGGACCTTCACGTAACGGAGGCGACGATGAGAACGTCCGGTGATCGACCGTGCAACGGGTCGAAGAGAGGAAGCAGACCTGTGATCATGTGCCAGTGTCTTTTGGCGTGGTCTCGGGCTTACTTTGTTTGATGCCGCGACAGGAAAATGTTCGCTAGATCTATATATCCTGCTCCATCTCAAAGTCGTGGAAAGGTGATGCTGAAGTCGGAAAGCGGGGCTTGCTCCACTCGTTCGTTTCTAGTTAGTCTGCTTTCCCAGTGAGGCTCACAGCTCTAGTTCTGCTCTATATATCCTATATAAATTTGTTGTCTTCCATCGAACAATCCGGCGTTGTGGCGGAGTGGTTATCGCGTATGACTAGAAATCATATTCCTTCGGGAGCGTCAGTTCGAATCTGGCCAACGTCGTTCTTTTTGCGCTTGCTAGGTTCGAGATTAAAGTTCGCGGTAGATTTTTTTGCCTGTGCGTAATGGCGATTCATGGGTCCTGCCAAGGCTAACAGGTAAGCTTGTCGTTAATGTAGCTCGTGGCTGGTAGCTCGCAAACGATGGCAACAGTCCAACGTCCGCGATGCCGCCACGGCCCTTCCCGTTCCCTTTTCGAGTAGGCACCGACCTCTGCAAAGTCTCACGGGTGCACGCAATCATCACGCGACACAGTCCCTCTGCGCCGCTGCGCCCGCTGCGCCAATTCCTGCATCGGATCCTCACCGATCAGGAGCGCCAGTACTTTTGGACCCGCTTTGGGTCTTCGGACCAAATCCTCACCCAAGCGGCTGCAGTCTCTCAGTTTCTCGCGGGCAGGCACGTGCGAACCAGTGGTTTTTTTGGGGGGGCCGGAAGCTTACACGGCTACAGGTTTGCTGCGAAAGAAGCGTGTCGCAAAGCTTGCGTGGACTTTGAACGCAGCTCGCGTGGCTTCCGGCATATCATAATACTACCCGTCACTGCCCCCGATGGCGACGCACAACAGTCTGTTCGGCCACAGGGCTTGATACTCGACCAAGCGTACGAGGAGGCGTGCGCAACGCCTGCTGCGAAGGACGCTGACATGGGAGTTCCTGTAGGAAAGACACAGGTGCGTAGTAGTGTTGATGTGGATGAGCTTGCCGGGCAGTTGTGCGAGATCAGTATCAGCCACGACGGAGACTTTGCGACGGCCGTCGCGCTTGTGCCGTGGATGGAAAAAAAGGCTGCGATATAGGGCGCCACGCCACGTAAACCCTTCTTACTTCTGATGCTACTACTACCAGCAACTTATAAATGCAACGCGCAAAGTTTTTCATTTATATCTCAACCACAAAGGTCTTGTCGCCCTCAGCTAGTCGTAGTCCCCATCGCCCCATCACAGCCGCGTTAACAAGCGTCGTCCTGCTTATTCGTCGCACGCCTAAAACAGCGTAGCAAACCCACGACCAGGTCCAGAGTACAAACATAGTAGCCAGCATCCTCTCCAAGCGACTCCCTTGGTCGCCTCTGCATACGCTGTTGAACCCCCGCTGAAGCAGACTCTAGTCAGCTTCCTCGAATCCCCGCGCAGAGTGCACATGCCCACACACATGCAGCCGCGGCTTCACCCTGCAAACCTCGCGATTCAGGTGCGCGCAGCCCTTTCTCTCGCTCTCGCTCTCGCTCTCACCGTCAACATGGCCCTTTGCCGGGCCGTGGGTGACGAGGATATCCGTCATCTCCGGCACCGTATCCGCCCATACATCGCAGTAGGGTGTCCGCCATGGTGCTGCATGGCACCCCATGGTGCCGCATGACCTTCTAGGTAGCTCGAGGTATGTTTGTACCCGAGGTATGTGTCCAAAGTATATTGGTACCCTAGTACCTCGTGAATATAGAGCTCCGATCCCCATAGTCAATATATCACGCTTTCCCTCATGTTCTCGACTTGGTCCCATTGACACAGGGCTTGTGTTAAAACGCCTAATTTCCATATTGCGGTGTCGCGGGGGATCCGTAACAACGAAGCCAGCGCTCACGCACCTCTAGCGTAGCGAACGAGTCATCAAGATACGTGATGGATCCCCAGTCCAACGCCTTCCGTCTCATTGCGTCATTCTCGGGACCCGTTTGACGCGGGTTGTGCATGTAAAAAGCTTGGTCGAGGAGGAGGTCGTGGTTTCCTGCTATCATGACCTTGTGCTTATGCAGCAGCGCGTTTAGCCAATCCAATTGTTGTTGCAGTTCAACATACGTGGCGTTTCCTGTCCTGTCGCCGGTGTGGATAAGCATGTCTCCGTGTAGAAGCCGTGGCTGTTCGTTGTGCCCATCAGAGATGCAGACCGCCTTTAGAAGAGGTTGAGAGGAAGTTGCCAGCGCTGATATTATAAGCGGCTGATGTGTGTATAAGCATTGTGCGATGAAGAGTGACGAGCATTTACGAAAACGCTGAGAAGCCAAAGGTAGTGTGGGGGCGAGAATGTTGGTTGCGTGGAAGTTGGATCGAGTATTCATCGTCATTGTTTGCTGCTTCAAGTAGTTTATCTTTTCGATAAAGTCATCACGAGAAGTAGAAGCATGAAGCCGGAAGCCGGGAAGTGCGAGAAAAGATGAGCGCTGTGCGCAAATTTCATCTCCAGTAAACTTACAGGCAGCAGCACATGACTTGATTTCATGGTTGGAGCCGACATTGCTTGAACTGAACCAAACTAAACAACTTCAGCCCTTAGACAATAAAGATAACACGTGATATAAGTTCAAGAACGCATGTGCAGATGAAACGTGAGCCGTGGAACTTTCATCCGGGCAACAACAGATGCTCGGCAAATCACATTGCAAGCATTAACAAGGAGGCTACGTGGACGAAAATAATATTCCGTCATCCAAGGTACACTCCATCTACGCTAAAACTTCTCCATCAGATTCCTCCTCACGGTCCACATGCGCGCGCGTTTTCCGTAAATATACATGGGGATGGAGAAGAGCATGCAACCCAACTGGAGGCCGCCAATGGCAAGAAATGTGTTTTTCGAGCCGCTGGCTTCGAGCCAACGCGGGAAGAACAGCGAGAAAATGAAGCCGTGCAGAACGTCTTCGATCAGGTTAGCATCCTTGTCCATGTGCGACTGAGGAGGTAGGGGGGGAGCTTACTTTTACTAAAGTTGAGTGTAACAAGCGCCTCACCGGCATACATGCGATAGCTGTCAACGACAAAGGTAATCGCCGTGGTACTCCCGAGCGAACAACCGAAGCTGATGATGCCAAAAAACACCGTCGGTACAATCCAGTTATCCCGCTCCTCTGCACTCCACCCAAAGCCCATGAGTCCAATAACCGTACTGATGGTGATGGGCAGCGCCATCAACAGCCGAAACTCGGGCTCATAAACGCCATCATTTTTCCGCGCCAAGAACCTGACAACCAGATCCGACACCCTCCCAGCCACAGCCGTGCCCAGCACGCCACCCACAAAGGGCGAGATGTACACCAGGCCAACCTGGAGAGGGGTGAAGTTGTACGATACGTCGCGGTAGATGTGCGCCACAGATTCGGAGAGCACGATGAGCCATCCGATGGCAAGGGCATATACGAGAGAGGACCACAGGACGGCGGGGTAGGCGAAGAGGATGAAGGGGCGGATCATGACACGCAGCCACTTGTCTTTTACGAGGCGGCCGTTCCAGGGTTTCAGGGATTGGCGATAGGATTTTCGGGGGGCGTCGCGGTAGTAGTCTGTGTAGTGGATGGAGAACTGCTCGGAAACGTGGTCGGCATCAGCGGGGTCTTGCCTCTCGGGGCCTTGCTTCTCGGGATCGGACGCTGCATTATCGGGGGTTTGGGTAAAGTATTCGGGTCGGGTAGTGTCTTGATCTGGATCGGCAAATCCAACATGGACAGCTTTACGTTTTCCCGGTTGCTCCAAGGGGGTGGCCAGCGGTGTTGCTTGCACAGATAGCGGTGCGTGTGCTTCCGGGGCACCAGCAGCCTTCTTGTGGTGTATGCCGGGTATATGAAAGTGGCTGTGGTGCTTGCCAGTGGGTTTCGCCGGCCGGGGAGCCCTGTCCCAAAAGGTCTCGGGCACGAAGAAGAAGATGAGGAAGAAGCAAAAGCCGACGACGATTGCCGTGATCCAGAAGACCCAGCGCCAGCCCAGGGACTGCACAATGACGGCGCTGACCAGGGGGATCAGGTTCTTGCCACCGAGCAGCAGCAGCGTGTATATGCCGAGGCGGTAGGCCCTCTCGTGGAGGAAGAAGATCTCGGCGATGGTGGCACTGGGCAGGCACTCGACGGGCGACACGGCCAAGCCCTGGACAATGCGGGCCACGACCAGCGAGGCGTAGCTGGGCGAGAGGGCGCACCATATCGACGAGAGGATGAAGAGGATGATGGCGCCCAGATAGACGGGCCGCTTGCCAAACAGAATGGCGGTCGGCGATGCCACCACACTGCCTAGCCCCAGGCCCAGCATGTACAACCCCGTGGTCAGCGCGACCTGCGGAATCGTCACGTCGTAGGTGGCGGCGACGTCGTTGAAGCCCGCGGCCAGCAGCGGCGTCATGCCCCCGCCGATCATGCAGTAGAAGCCGAGCGAGACAAGGGCAACATCGCGCCGCACCTGCCGCCAGTTGAGCGGGTCGTTGGCCGAGTCTTCGGGCTGCGGTTCAAGAATGAAGCGGCCATCCGCAGTGCGCTTCTTGTCAACGCCGCGTGAACGCGATGACTGGCGGGAGCCACGTGAGGGGCTTCGTGAAGGACCGTATACCGAGGGCAATGACGAGGCCGATGTGCGTGCGTGGGCGTGCTGCAGACCCAGCGGTTCGTTGCGGTTATGCGTGCGGGAGAGGAGGATGACGGAGCCTGGGGGGTCAGCTAGTACCTAACCTTTGACCTGCCACCATTCACTTACCAGGCACTTCGTCCGTCAGCGGGTCGCTCAGTATCCCCAGATTCCACTTCCGTGGCGGGGCCTCTTTCTCTGGGGTAGAAGGAGTGGCAGTCGCGGCTGCTCCGCCATCTTCGGCCGGTGTTTGCGCTTTCCGCCAAGGCTGGAGGTTGACCATGCCAGGCTATTGCGAGGAAATAAAATATGAGTTCAAACGGCAGAGAACGACGGTCTATATCATGAGTGTAGCGGCGCAATCGATATCATGACTACCATCATGACTAGTCTGGCTCCATGCGCAGCACTCACGGGGATCCCTTCCCCACACACACACTGCGTGGCCTTCTCCACGATTCTGCAGATACTGGACGCACGATAAGCAGGTGACGGCTGGTGGAGTCGCCATGACTGGAAGAACGCTGTCGCATGTGGTTACAAGACAAAGCTATCACCGGGCATGTCGCGGCTGCTGGACTTAGCGCCGGCCTAATGACGCATGGCCGCTTCCGTGTGACCTTGCACTACACCGCCAAACCCTCAGAGAGCATCTATAGCGCTGTAGGCGCCAAACATGAGAAATCAAACCTAGCAGGAACAGCGAGTGTGAAGATAATGCAAAATCCATACTTCAGACACTATCCAAGGTACTAGTCATGCCAACCCGTCCATCCCCAGTCAGGCCTCAGTCAGGTCCCACTCGTCTCCTCTCAAGCACTCCCATAGTCCGGCGGCGACCAAATCTTCGTCGACCCGAAAGCTGGCACCCAATTCCCCAACACACTCCCAAATTTCAGCGCAAACGGATGCGACATCACGCCCATTACTTTGTTGAACACGGTAACGCCCACCGCCGTCTGCGGGTTAGCCAACTGCGGGGCCCCAGGAATGAGTTTCTGCGCCTTGTTCACGTATTGCCGGGCTACGCGCTCGTAGTTGGCGAGAGCTGAGGGTATGTCGTGGGGAGAGCGCGAGAGCTCGCCTGCGAGGACGTAGGCGCCTACTATTGCTGCACTGGAACCCTGGTTGTTACATTAGTACACATCAGAAAGAAGAAGAGGAAAAAGAAGAAGAAGAGGAAGAACAAAAGGAAGAAGGGAGACGGAAACACGTACCACACCAGAGATCGGGGAAGGGCAATACGCTGCGTCGCCGACCAACGCCACGTGTCCCTTGACCCACGTATCCATCTTCACCTGCGCAATCTGCTGCATGTAGTATTCATCACTCTTCTTCATCTCCCGGATACAGCGCTCTGTCTGGAAGCCGGCGCCTTCAAACTCCTTCTCGAACCACGCTTGCTGCTTCTCTCTACTCCCCTCCTTGAGCAACTTGTCAATCTCATCGAAGCGAGAGAGGTTGGAATCAGTGACACCGAGGTAGGCGTGTGTCGTACCGTATTGGTCTGGGCGAATGAGGAAGAGCCGGCCTTTCGGGGCGTTGTACCATTGTGCGTATTGCGTGTCGACGGCGGGATCTCGCGGCATGGTAAACTGGGCCGAGTACTGGCCAAGACGGTATAGGTAGTCGTCGTTTTTAGGGCCGTGGCCAAAGACTAGGCGCCGCGTGCGGGACATCATACCATCTGCGCCTATGACCACATCGTATTCGGCGGTTGGAAGCTTGTTCTTGAAGGTGACTTTGACTTTGTCGTTTTCTTGCTCTTCAATGCCCGTGACAATCTCGTCGAAGACGTATTGGATGTTTGGCAAGTCTTTCGTCGCGCCGTAAAAGATGCCTGCCAAGTCGCCTCGAAGGATCTCGTACTCGCTCGTCACTACTTTCAATCAGCCCTATTCCCCATTTCCAAAAAAACATGAGTAATGAATAAACTTACTGCTCTGCTGCTCAACATTCCCAGAAACCGGGAACGTAGCCCTCGTCTCCCCATCCGCATACACAAATTGCATGCCCACCTCGGTAGTAGTCTTCTCCTTGACCTTTTCCAGCAACCCCATCTTCGCTACAATGGGCACAGATGTAGACCTGAGGTCGACTGCCTGGCCACCTAGACGCGGCTCCGGGGCGCGCTCTAGAACCGTGATTTGGCATGTAGGCAGGAACTTCTCCAGCCAAAAGGCGAGGCAGGGGCCCGCGATGCCGGAGCCGGATATCAGGATGTTGAGAGGTGGTGTCGACATTGCTCGAACTGCGTAATAGTCAAATCTGGAATGCAACGACGATTCTATCTTGCCCTCCAAAACACTCTCGCACCTATGGTCTATGTAATATAGGTAGCATCGGTCCGTCTGCTACACCGTGTAGTACCAGCCAAGTTGATGCCAAGCCACAAGGCACGCATCGGTGGTGTGGAAAGATATGTACAGGGTCCAGTGACATCAGCACCCCATGCTCCAATGGCGAGTACCGTGGGGTCCGAGCGTGTAACCTTGCTTTGGAGGCTCTAATTGGGTGATGGTGTACGCGGTTTCAGACGTGTTGAGATCTTCGGCTCGTTCGTATCTTCCGACGCTTTGTTTGTTCCGACATCAAACTCGGCCTTTGACCACGAATAGCTCTGCTTTGCTTCATTGTAGGTGCGCATCAAATATTGGACCTCATTAAACACATATTTTCACGGACACGACAATCGGGTCATACGAATCGACAGTCTGGAGCATCTGATGTTTAGACTAATCAGATTGGTGCCTCTGGTCGCCAAGCAAATGTACGCCAACGCCCGTCAGCGCGTCAACAGCCCATTTGGGATACTTCTCCCTCTCCCCATTGTACAGTTTGCTGAAGAAGTCCTTGATAAACTGCGGATACCGATCTTCAATTATGGCCTCTCTAGCCAGCCGCATCAGGTTCAGCTGATAGTGCACATTATGCATCGTCAGGAGATGCGCCCCTGCTGTCTCCTTTGCGGTAACGTGGTAGATGTAAGCTCGCGTTATGCCGAGACCGCCTTCGGATGATGGACGACAGCAGGTGCACTTGCAGCCTTGCTCGACGGGCCCAAAATCTTCGGAGTATATGGCGTTGCGAAGGTTGAGGATGCCGCGAGCGGTAATGGCGTTGCCGAAGCGCTGGAGTGTGTCAGTGGGATGGCGATGGGAATGAAGGGAACCCTACAGCAGTCCTCGTGGGCCATACGCAGTCGAACATGTCGGCGCCGAGCGCTACGGAGACGACCAAATCCTCGGGGTAGCCCTGAATCTGTTAGTGAGCTGAGAGACAAGGGTATCGAAACACATACAACGCCCATGACATAGCGCGGCTTCTTCTCAGGCAATAGTCCTGTGCACGTGTCGACGACTTTGCAGTATGCTTCCTTCTCCTCGCCGCCTGACAAGCCTCCGATGGCAATGCCTGGGGTGTCCCTAGCGACCATCTCGGCGGTGCACTCCCTCCGCAAGTCCATATCAAGCCCGCCTTGGATGATGCAAAAGAGGTTCTGCCGCTCCGGGTACTTGTGTGCCTGTATGCAGCGGTCAAGCCAGCGCACCGAGCGCTCCATGGCTTCCTTCATACGCGCGTGGTCCGGCGAGGTGGTCGCGATTACGTCGTCGAGCTGCATGATGATGTCGGAGCCAATCGAGTTCTGCAGTGAGATGGAGTGTTCAGGGGTGAGGAGCATGGGCGACCCATCATGAGGACTGAGGAAGCGCACGCCTTCCTCCGTCACTTTGGCGAGCTTGAGCAGCGACACCATCTGGAAGCTAGCCTTTGTGTCAGCAGCAGCGCATTCATCGTCCAGGTCGGAGGCGTCACGCACCCACCACTATCTGCCGCAGTCAGCACCGCCATCCCTTGGTCCGCTCATGGAGCATGGCTGGCACCTGTGAGGATATTGTGCGCCCACGACTGCAGCTTGTGCGCGCCGCCGATAGCATCGAGCGTCGCCTGTCCTGGCTTGAGCCCTCTCCCATATGTCAGCTGGGGGGCACGCGTTATGGCGAGAGGTTTGCCGTACAGATGGTATGTGTTGTTGAGGCATAGCCGGCAGCCCTGGTCTTCCAGCTGATCTGGGGTGAGACCCTTGAGTGAGGCCTGCGTCGCGACGGGCATGAATATGGGGAGGGGGACAGGCCCGTGGGGCAGATGAAGCGTGGCAGCGCGCGCTTTCGTGACCTGGTGTCGTCAGAGGTTATAAGATAGGACAACATAGAAGACGTACTGAGCATTTCCCAAGCAACTCGAAGCTGAGTGCTGCCGGCATCGGAACGGGCGCCATGTTGCCGTTTGTCACGCTATCATCGCATGCAATCAATTGACAGCTTCAGAAAATGATATGATAGGCACAGGGATCCGTCCTTAGCGTCATCCTGTGTCGGGAACCCTCCCGCTCCCCATCCCTACATCTTCACTTCAAAAGCACGGGTACGACACGCACACCTTTCAAGTGCAGACGCAAGCGCAAAGACATCGCCGGCAGTATCGCCTTTGAAGGAACGCCATGTCAATGGTCCGACTTCCATATAGCCATGCGCGCATTTCGACACTCTTCCAAGCACGGCAGCCTTCGCGAACTTAATTACCATCTTCCACCAGGCCCCAAGGAAGAGCCCTGGTTTCAGGCAGTGTGTACAGCGGCGTGCATTGATGGCAGCTGTTGGTGATGAAGACGCGTTCCCAGCTCACCCTGTCAAATATTGGGTTATTTCTTTGTGGAAACTTTTTGGAGCGACGTTTGTTAAAAAACGGAGCGAATTATAAGCTGTACGCCTGAGTACCTACCTCTTTTTAGTTATATCGTATTAAACTACTCTCTAGGAAAGAAGATATTATTTTTTACAAAAAGTAATATACCTCTACCCTACGTACTTCTATTGCTATATCAACTCTAGTACGCGGATAGCTTATACCTCGCTCCGAAAAGTATCCACCCATTTCTTAAGGTGTGAGCACAGGCGGGAGTTAAGAACGCCTCGCCGGTATCAAGAAATATATCCCCCCCCCCCCCCAGAAAAGCATAGCCTTTATATCTCCACGCTATCTTGAGGCGCGGGTCTGAGCCAATATAGTACCTCAAGGCTATTGAGACACTGATTTACTTGGTAGGTTAAATTGTATTTAATCTTGTGGCTGACCATGAGTGTGTGCACAGCAGATCAGAGGCATGATGCGGATCTTAACAGGCGTGCAATATCAGGCCTCAAGTCTGAAGTAGGTAGTAATAAACGATTTTGAAAGGGTCGTAGGTCACACCGTGGTGGTGGAGTGCTTGTGTGCAATGCAATGAGCTTTTGGAGAAGACGTCTGACGGTGATCTTATTCTGTTTTGCGAGCAGCGAGCGCGACACGTCTTTACGTAGAGCAATTTTTCACGAAATATTGGTGCACTTCCGATAGGCGAGATGTTAGCCCAGATAACTTCACGACCTCCACCGATTTTTTTCAAAAGTTGGACAAGACCAAAGCCTGCATAAGGACTTTGAGTATCAGGCTATGCACAACAAGCCTGCACACGTGATGTTGAATAAATGTATCACTGCGTTACAAGGAACCCGTGTGCTTGGTCCTACGAATATATACACTCCGGGTAACCTGGCGCACAAGCTATATGACAAAGAGAGATATGCCGAACATCTATATGAACAGCTTTGCGCCATGGTACTTGATATCTTCATTATACGCATTCGACGTAGCCGAAAGGGACGCAGCTGTGAGATTGCGCTCGGGGAACCCTTTCAGGGAACGAGCATAGGTCGCGACGGAGTGCGCGATGAGCTACAAATTATTAGCTTACGAGCTTCAGTCTACAAAGCAGAGTTTCTTACCTTTGTATTGACAATCCACGCCGTGACATTCAAATTGCTAACATCGTCGCAGAGCTGGTGGTAGCATGGATCATACCAATCGCCTGCTTTGCCGCCAAACATCTCGACCTCCTTCTCAGACTTGATACCCTCAGCTCCCGTCGCAATGCCACCACCGGGAATGCCGTTACGGATGAATCCATCGTAGTCGCTACGGCCATCAAAGGGAATGAAGGTGTAGTTCAAGCCTTCATTCTCATACCACTTGATGTACAAATCACGCAACTCCTCTGACCCGTTCGGGTTCAGCGCGTTCGTAGCGTTGTAGATCTGGTACGCGAAGTTCGGGCTGGCCATCATGTCGTAGTCCATGAAGAGGCGGATCTTCTTGTTCTCCTTCTCTGGTAGAGAGGCGACATAGTAGTCTGAGCCGAGGAGACCTTCTTCTTCGCCGGCCCACCATGCAAAGCGGACGCAGTTGCTGACGTTGAATTTGGTGAGTTGAGTGGCGACCTCGAGGAGTGACATGGTTCCTGATCCGTCGTCGTTGATCCCGGGTCCTTCGGTAACGCTGTCACTGTGGGCGCCGAGCATGACGCAGTTGTCGGGATCGCCTTGGGTGGTTTGAGCGATAATGTTGACGGTCAGGATTTGGTTGACTTCGGCATCAATGTAGGCAATCGCATCGACACGCTTTCCCTTGTCGAGCTTCTCCAGGACCGGCTCAGCGTCTTCACCAGAAAGGCCAAAAGTTGCAATGTGGTCTGGTGATGGCGTTCCCAGGGTACCCGATACGGCGTCTTTCTCGTAATTGTAGACAATTGCAGCGAGCGCGCCTTTGCGACCAGCATGTTCGGACTTGGTGCCGAAAGAGCAGACTCCGCGCTTGACAAAGGCAATATTGCCTGAAACCGAGTCCGGGTAGTCGGATGCCTGGCAACCTTCATTCTCAACAAAAACAAGATCACCATGCACGGGCTCCTTATCCTTCGTTGCCGGTGTCAGCCCCATGGGCATTGCAGACTTGGCAACGCCGTCGCCGATGACGAGGCGTGATTCATATATATGACCGGTAATAGCGGGGAAGCTTTGATTCGAGATTGTGTAGTAGTCCCCGAGCTCAAGAATGGTTTCGTAAATGTAGGATAGCGTCCCAAGGTGACCTATACTATTGTCAACACGGAAAGGCAGGAGGGCATAATGAATCAGCATTACCAGCACTCCCGATGACTCTTGTAGGGTGGTTGTGCTCTTCCTCGCCAAGCTTCGCAATCTCATACATCTTTTTCGCGCGCATCATCAAACGATCGCCGCTGATAAGCTCTTGAAGCTCGGTCGAGTTGACCAGTGGCTTGGTCCCATGAGGGTGGCCGAGCGCTGCCTGGTTGCTGGAGGAGAGAAGCGGGATTTGAAGGGCGGCCGCGCTTGACAAGGCTGCGCACAGGGCGAATCCTGAGAAGAAGACCATAGTAGTGTTGCTGGGCAGTGAGTGTTTTGGGGTTGAGATGGAAAAGTGATGTTTGATGTATACGCCGCTCGTTGCTACCTATGTATCAATGACGCTAAGCATCATGCGCTTGCCTATAGCGCGCCTCCAGGGCTACCGATAACGCCTGTCCCCGTGCATAACCATACTGAGCAAGCACTGCACGTGCCCTTGATCCCATCTCAGGTAAGCGTGACAAGGGAAACTTAGACTATCCCGGGCCAATAACCTGCAGAGAAGAGAAAGGCATGTACTGTGCCATGTTGCAATGTTACGTGCAGCAATGGCTTGGCCAGATTTCTTATTCTTCTCAAAGTTTGCTAGCTTATCCTTGAAATTAGTGCGGATGCAGAGAAACGCACCACGCACGCAGACCAATGTACGACTGTTAGCTGATTGTGTTCGCGTGGCACGGTGTTGTGTAACTATTGAAGTGGCTGGTCGATCGATCTTCACATTGATCTGCACAACCAGTCGGACCTTTCCAAAGGTGATGATATGACCGCTACCAGCAGTCTTTCGAGAAGGGCTCGAGCATTTGTATCTTATAATCCTATCCTGAACATGCGTAGAAATGGTCGCGACAAGCAGGTGCGACCGATAATGGCATGGTGGAGACGCCGACCGAAGAGAGTCGAGACCCTGCCCCTGGCTAATAACGCCAAGACGAAGAGTCTGGGCTGACGTCACGGCGTGCGGAGCTGAAACTTCCAAGGCTGGTCCTACATAGGCTCGTGCAGCCAAGGGGCCCAGGAACGTTGAGCGATGCTTGGTGACGTGTCTACTGCGAACAAGCTTACATTGAGACTTACGACAGTCAACGACAGTCAACGACAGCGAATTGAAGGAAGGTAGGTTCAAGACGCGGTGAGATTTGGGCAATGGCGCTTGGCGAAGAATAGAGAACTGCGGCTTGTGTCTAGCCACCTCCTGCACTTACGCGAACATGGAAGCATACTGACCACCGAGATGACGCCCGGCCCTATTGTAACCCTAAGACTCACCTACTAGCTTGTGTTTTTCTCCTACACTTCGTCCCTTGCCCCTTCTTTCCCGATTGCAGCCCTACAGTCTGTAAGCGCTGCAGGGCAATCCATTCGCACGCTCTGAAACACCACACCCTCGTCCATCAGCGCAGTCAATGCCCACAGCGCTCCTCAAGCACTCCCACATACACCTACCCACACTCACACGGCAGCTATGGCGCACCGCTCAGGCTCCTCCCGCGAGTACCCAAGAACCTCACGAGAACAACCAAGATCCTCACGAGATTACCCCAATGGCAGGTCCTCCCACACGCAGCGCAGGTCGTCCCGCGACCCCGAGTACACCAGCGAGAAGACGCCACGCACCATCCCCCCACATTCCTCAGGAGAGCGTCGCGGCTCCGCGCTGCCGCAGTACAACCATAATGGTCATGAGGTGACCAAGGGCATCCACCCCGAGGGCGAGAGTGGCCGGCGAGGCTTCAACCCCATCAAGTTCCTCGTCATCTGCGGGCGGAGCAGCAGCACTATGTCCATGATGGTCCAATGCCTGTGGCCCATAGTCCCTGTCGCCATTGCATTGGTATGTATACCCACTCGAACGGCGAATGCCAGCCGACGCTGACCGTCGACATAGCACTTCGCCCGCCCGGAATGGCATGTCCCCATCTTCATCTGCAACTACATTGCCATGATTCCCGCAGCCAACATGCTCGGCTTCGCTGGCCAGGAACTCGCGCGCAAGATGCCAAACAAGGCAATTGCTGTTGTTCTTGAGACGACATTCGGGTCCGTTGTTGAGCTCATCTTGTTCATGGTCCTGCTCAAAACATCAGTCAACGACTCCAATGTGCCTGTCATCAAGGCTGCCATCTTGGGCTCCATCCTGGCTAATCTGTTACTTTGCCTGGGAACGTGCTTTATCGCCGGTGGCATCAAGCATGACGTTCAAGAATTCCACTCGGCCGTCTCTGAGAATGGCAGTGGGCTGATGATCGTCGCCTCCAGTACGTCGTCTCCTATTTACTCTACTGTTACCACACACTAACATGCGTAGTGGCTCTGGTCCTGCCCGCCGTTTTCTACGGTTATCTCAACAATAACCCTGACTATGAGGCCGAAACCGCTACCATCGCGCATAGCACCAAATTGATCTCACGCGGTGTTGCCATCATCTCCATTATTGGCTATCTCATCTACTTGTGTTACCAGACCATCTCGCACGACGGCCTGTTCCACGAGATCTATGAGGCAGACGACCACATGGACAAGGACCGCCACAAGGAGCTTGCCAAGCCCAAGCTGACTCTTGTGGAAGTTGTTGTTGCCCTCATCATCTCTTTGACATGTGTCTCGTTGATCGCCATCTTCCTCGTACAGGAGATTCCCTCCATTGTCGAGCGTGGTGTCAGCGACGCTTTCATCGGTCTTATCCTCGTCCCTCTTGTTGAGAAGCTTGCAGAGCATCTCCTCGCCATCGATGAAGCCTATGACAACCAGATCAACATGGCTCTCGCCCACGTTCTCGGCGCCTCCATCCAGACGGCTCTCCTCAACGCACCGCTTGTCGTCCTCGTTGGCTGGGGTCTCAATGTCGGCATGGACTACAACTTCGCTCTCTTCGACGCTGTTGCCCTTGTGCTTGCAGTCCTCGCCGTCGGCTCCTTCCTGCGCGACAAGAAATCGAACTACCTCGAGGGTGTCCTGTGCGTCATGACGTACGTCATCATCGCCATCTGTGCATTCTACTTTCCGGAGCTTAAACCTCATGGCGCTGCAACTGGAGAGGGTGGCGCAGAGGCTGGTGGCGCGGAGATCTGACACCAAGTAACAAGTGTTTCTCATATGAGGGTGTGCAAGTAGAGACGAGGACATTTGCACGTAAACTGGAGCTCGCAAGCGATGGAGTTGGGTACATAGGGACATTAGTGGTCTTTGATCGTAAATTTTTCACATGTTTAGCGAGCATCTGCGATGCATTTCCTTGAGCGTTCTTCTGCTTTGGTCCTTTTACTTAGCCAGCGAGAGATACCAACCCGTACATACACGAATTGAACTTTCAGAGACCTCTCCCTCTTGAAAACCTACCTATCTTATACCTCAGGGGCTACTGCCCCTCATGTCCTCTCATAGTCTCAGACTCATATAGGACATTAAATGAATATATACATACATACTTACACGAATTGAATGACCATTACCCACCAATGTCATAGCCGTGATCCATCTACCTTGGCCCTTGTTTTCGCGCTAGCCCACACCACTCTAGTGCATGCACAGACCACCCACACAATAGGCGAAATATCGCAACCCAGCTTCTGACATCTCCAGCGACTTTCAACAACTCACCCGACAGCCATCGCCCGTCCGCCCTCGAACACCCTTTCACAAACTCACACCAAGTCGCAAACATGGGTCGTGTCCGAACGAAGACCGTCAAGAAGTCCGCCAAGGTCATCATTGAGCGGTACTACCCCAAGCTCTCGCTCGACTTCGAGACCAACAAGAGGATCTGCGACGAGATTGCCATCATTGCGTCGAAGCGTCTGCGGAACAAGATTGCGGGATACACCACTCACTTGTATGTTTGGATGAGTTGCGAGAGAGGGGCTGGTTGTGATGAGGGGACTGCGGGTTTCGCGGAAGGTTGGAGGGGTAGCGCAAAGTATTTGGCATTATTGCATTGCTCTATGCGCTGGCTTCTTCAGTCTCCCGATGGATAACCGCCTCTCACACGTCATTCCTCCCGAGTACCAGCTCAATGCGTCTCCCACGACCCAGCGCACACGCTAATAACCCGCAGGATGAAGCGTATCCAGCGTGGTCCCGTCCGTGGTATCTCCTTCAAGCTGCAGGAAGAGGAGCGTGAGCGCAAGGATCAATACGTCCCCGAGATCTCCGCCCTCGACTTCTCCCAGAACAGCGAGACCGGCTCGCTTGACGTCGACCAGGAGACCAAGGACCTGCTCAAGAGCTTGGGCGTACGTTCTGCCTATCGTTTCCCCAATCAGAGCCTCTCACTAACATTCAACAGTTCGACAGCATCCCCACCAACGTCATCGCCGTCTCCCAGCAACAAGTCGTCGAGCGCGGCCCCCGCCGCTTCAACGACCGCCCTGCCCCCCGCCCGTAAGCGCGAATGCGAAAGCGCGATCCGGTCTTACTTCTTCCCTCTTCGGTTTACTGAAAACATGGTGTCTGGGAGAGGGGTTCTGCCACGACTATGGCATGGTTTTACGGCTATATACGGCAGCATGATGATCAGGAGTCAATGAAAAGGTTCTCTCCCCACTAGGTGTCGCTGAGTCCGAGTGCTGCAAAGCGCGAAGACGATGCTTGATTGCCATTCCCCCTCCCCGCCCCTTTTGTGCAATGTGATGCTGGTGTGATGTTGTGCGAAGGACCTGGGAAGCTTTGATTTAGTTATGTGGCAGGTAGGTACGTTTCTTGTTTCAAGTCTCAGAATATCTTTGGCACAGCTAGTTGTCGCATGCAATGACATTTGTAGCTTCCAATGCAAAACGTTCCATAGTCTCGCAGAAATCATAAGTCCTATGCCATCTCATGACCCCAGTCTGATCTCAATCATGTCTCTTCATGCTTAATCTCAATCTCGACCTCAATCTCGCAAAGCCATGCAGCCCGCACTAAGCTCCATCCAGTATCCTTCGCAAAACAGCTCAAACGCTCCAGGCTACACGATCAAGGCCACGCCCCGGAGTACCCCCTTGGCCTCATCTTGGCCTCATCTTTAGCCTTGCCCTCCCTCATCTTCTTCTCCGCCAGCACGCTCTCCCTCTTCGTCTCCACAGCGGCGATATTCAGCACAGCCCGTCGCAGACTCGTATTGGAGCCACTTGTCCCAGGGCGTTCATCCCTATTCGATATTGAGAAGCGGTTGGGGTTGGACGGGGGACGTGTTTGGAGCATGGGTTCTGAGTGGATGATGGGACCTGGGCCGTTTTCCAGGCTCAGATAGCGACTATGTTTCTGCTCATGCTCTCCTGCTCCTACTCCTGCTCCTGTGCCCTGTGGCCTGTTCTCGTTTACGACGAGGGGCGGGAGGGCGGTGCTGGATGGGGGCAAGAAGGCGGCGGTGGAGGGGTCGGCATTGGGTGAGCGGACCCAGTCGTAGAATGTTGTCGGGTTCCTCTTGCGGTGGGCGCTGTGTGAGGGGCCGGGGAGGTGCCATTCTTCTTCTTGGTGCGGGAGGTGCCTTTGTTGCTGTTCGTCGTCGACGCGCTTCCCCGCTCTGATGGTGCGGCGCCGGTGCAGGTAGATGCCCATGGCGGCGATGATGGTGCTGAGGAGCAGGATGATCGCGACTACGATGCCGGCTACGGCGGCGGATGTGAGGCCCATTTTCGTTCTTTTTCCTGGGGTTCGTTTTCGCGCGGTTGGGGTCCGGGACGAGTTGGGTGGGTTGAAGGCAGACTGGGTTCGTACTTGGGCTATGCTATTGTGGAAGGGAAATGCAACGCAAGTGTAGCAAAAAGGTTGCCTAGTTGATCCCCGCCCTTCACCTTTGAATTTTACCAGTACATGGATGAAATGTAGGTTGGAAGCGACACAAACGCATCTTCACTCTGTTTCTGGAATCCTTGGTGAACGAACGGGTGGTACGTTGATGGTGACAGCCGACGGGAAAGGGCGGGGTTGTACGGGTACTTGAGCCAACCAGATTTGGAAAATAAAGGTATACATGGGAGGGGGAAGTTGAAATACAACCTGAGCACTTACCTCTCATCTATGCCCTCATGGCCGTAGCAGTCCGTAAAAAAAAAGCCACAACAATTACACCCCAAGCATCCGTCAACCCCTCCTTCCATGCCCCGTCATTTAAATCTCACATATGTAGTATATACGTAGCCTAGCTTACCAATTGGCCGACAAAGTGTGAAAAGTCCGGAATAGCGAGAAGCTCGACGGAGACAAAATTTCGGGAAGTACATCGCCCTACACGCAAGCCGTTATACAGCAGAAGAAGGCGAGGCAAATACATGCATATACCGTAGCATGCATGTCGTATACCTTGACCTCCTCCCGTTGCTCTTTTCGCTACAAACATGTTTCTTTTGCCCACTCTACACACGTTTCTTTAAAATATACTGATCCCAACAAGCCGGAGCTTGCAACGCGCGAACCAGTGGCCTTGTTGTTCGCCTGCCTTTTTGAGCACGGCGCAATCTGGGCTACCAAGATTAAATCATGGTGTAGCAGCGTTCGAGACAAAGTCGAGCAAGGAGGAGCCGGACTTCTCGCTCTCCATAGTGTATACGTTGGAGCAAGGGGCGCGGGCGTCGTTTGGGAGAACCCGCAGGTGGTATTTGTATGTGTATTTGCAACGCGTTGGATGGTGATTTCTTGACTTATTCGACGAATGCGCCGTGTGCGTGGAGCAGGAGAAGGAAGAGGAGGAGCAAGGCGAAGTTTTTCTGGGAGTAGAGCGGCTACGTTGCCAGGGCCCAGCGAGGGTTAATTGGTATGTAGGTAGACTCAGTTTCGCCTTTTCCTATTTAACTAGCGTACATGTGACGGTTAAGATAACCTCTATTCAAGGGAGTGGAAGGTTAGCCTTTTGCTCCGTGACAGTACAGGTGTTGTAAAACTATGTCCTGTTCCGCGCGCGTAAAGCTGCATGCCTCGAATCCGATTGCTTCGTTGGCTGGTCGTCCCCGGGCTGGAGGGCGGCGATAAGAAAGCTTGACGTGATCTGCACTCATAGCATAGACGCGCATGTGGCCAAGGCCACCGAGGGGACTATCTTTCCCTTGTGCGAGATCGAGGTGTACGGTATGCCGGCCCGTGGCATCAATGTCACTAGAAGAGCTATATGCCGATTTGTATCCCCCCCCCCTATCTGTGTGCCCGACGCGATTGGTACGAGGAAGTTTCCTACTGCCACCTCTGTACATACAATGACAGGCGGTTCAGGATCATGATAGGCGGTAGATATACTTTCTGAAATCGTGGCTTGTCGTTGTCCATCTCTAGACATAGAGAAAAAATGGCATAGTAGGAAGGAAGCTCCGAAGATGAATGCCGGCCCCGATCATGAACTAACTGACTAATAAGCTCGAACCTACGAAATCATCAAACCCCCCATCCATATCCTCCCATCTTTTTCTTCCCATGCCAGCCTGACGCACTTGAATACATTTTTTTTCGTCTACTATATATTAATACGTGAGGTTTCAAACGGAGCCTGCATTTAATTACAAAATTATGAATTAATAGAACAAAACCACGCGCCCGAATAACGCCCTGAGCCTAGGGTAGCTTACCTCGCTTTTAATCCGAGAACGGCATGTCCTTCCTCAAGTATACGTATCCCATCTACCTGTCACAAACATTTGTTTCTGGTATACCAGGCATGCCACCAAAAACCCCACCAACATGACGCAGAAGGAGAAGAGAAAGCTTATGGACAGCGGGTTTCGCCATTCATTCAAGAGACTTATACCCATATCTGAACGCATTAGTATGGGGGTTTGCCGGCAAACTGGAAGACGGCTTCAACAGCAGCGTTGACGTTGGGATTGGCGTAGACAGTGATTTTACGGGGGTGTATAGCGTAGGGTCGGCTGGCTTTGGCAGTACCACCCATCGTGTCCGCGTAGGTCTGCAGCCGCTTACTGGTATCCATGATGATCTTGTTGGCCATACGAAACTTGGCCCCAGCGTAGGCGACCTACTTCCGCCTGCCGGCAGACTGCGCGGGGTGTTGGCGCTCTGGAAGATGGTGTTGTGATGGCTTGGATTCTGGTGCGAAACGGCTGCAAAGGCGATGATTGCTATTAGAGGGACCACCATGATGAGGAGCACGCGGAGAGCCATGTTGAATCTGAGGAACGTGGGAATGACGAAACAAGGGGCTGAAGGGATTCGCGTGGTCGAAGGGGTGGCAGACGTATGTGATGCTGAGGGTTCTGCTTGCGCGCCTGGTGGAGAGGTATCTTCCTGTCTGCGTGCTTGAGCGATACTGAAATCCTGGAGCTCATAGTCCTCAGGGAATGCTGTGCGTGATGCGACATGGACAAGAGGAAGCAATGCGAGAACGGCATCGTGCGAGGGCGATTCGTTGGCGGCCATGTCTGCAGACGTGGCGAAAGTGGCGGCTCAAAGACGATAATCGAAGCTTTGAATGCGTAGTGTGAGTTGTGTGAAGTGCGTTTGCACGAAGAAGTGCTGGCGTTCCGCACTCAAGGCGGATATCACGGTGACCATGAGCAGGTCAATACCTGGCTACCATCATCAAAGCGAGCATAAGAAGGTGGAATTTGGCACTGATGAGGGAAATCACGTCGCAAATGAGAAGAGCAGGTCAAATAATGTGCAAATCGAGCAGTATGTGCCCGAGACTGATGAGTGTTCCATTTGATAGTGTAGGAAATCCTACGCCCATGGGCAGATGCATGTCGTTATTTCCTGCGCGCCGCGGCCACCTCGCCAGCGCAATTGTGGTAGTCTACTTGAGCAGGAGCGCGAAATGCTGTACAATCCGCAATCCTCAAGTTACCCAAAGTATTCCCTGTTCCTTCCACCGTTGCTACGCGCATACTCGTCGGCGCACTTACTCCTCCTCAGCCTCAACGACCTGGGACAACGGGCTCCGTGTAGCGGGCGACTTGGAGAATGAGTGGGAACGGCGTCGGCGCGGCGGGTTGGAGAAGCTGACCTGAGAAGGCGGCGCGGAAAAGGGAGCAAGGTTGACGGGCGTGGACTGGCCGAATTCCTGGAGCTTTTTGTCGAGGTAGTGGATGCGGTCTTCCTGCTCTTGGGTCGCGTGCATCTGGTCTTGGTACATGCTGGACATGTAGTCGTGCTCGCTGTGCAGGCGGATGTACTTGGCATTGGCGGTGTTGAGGCTGCTCCGAAGGTGGTGGACTTCGATATGGTGATCTTGCTTGAGCGTCGTCAGATGCCGGCGGTGGGATTCCTTGACGTCTGCAAGCTGCTTCTTGTACACCTCTCCTGCGTCCTTTGAGAAGTAGACGTTGATGGCCCGGCCAGTAGAAAGCTGGACGAAAAGAGCAAACACGACCGCAGCAAAAACCACCATCAGGAGCGTGACCTCGCGGTCATTGATGAGCTCGGTCTGAGAGTGTTAGTACACGAATATGCGAAAAGCTTCAGGTAACATACGTTAGCCCAGACAGAGAAGAGTAGGCCAGAAAGGCTTGAGCAGAGGAAGAAGGCGAAGAGTTCGAAGCCGTTGAGCTTCATGTTGGTGTTATTGTTAAGTAAGATTTTGGTTGAGATGTTGGTTGAGATGTTGATTGAGATGTTGATTGAGATGTTGGTTGAGATGTTGGTTGAGATGTTGGTTGAGATGTTGAGTGTCAAAACATAAAGCCGCATCGAGCTTTCATGAACCCTTAGCTTGGCAGCCTAGCTTAGTCACTGACCGGAGCAAGATGAGATTGTTGGTGAACGAAGAATGTAGAAAGATAGCGGAAAGGAGCCTGACTAGCTTCAGAGCACTTTCGCGTCTCAGGCTTACTTTGAAATACGCTGTGGCTATCCTGACTACAATAATACAGCACAGATCACCAATGCATAGCTGTGCTAGGTGAATGCTATATCACGTGTAGACCATATTTTGGGTATGTACGAATTAAATGGCTATAAATCTAGCGATAGAGATATGTATAGAGTCGCTTCTTCGAAAGATGGGCCGAAGCCTGGACAGTGCTACCTCAAAGAGCCATATGACCAAACACCATGCACCGAACACCGTCTTGTTTACCTTTGCAGTTATAGATATGCAGACCCAACACCCTTAAAGAACGCCATAGCCATGCAGAGTTAAATAATGAAGAGGAGAGAAGGAGGCGAATCCGTTTCAGCACCTAGGAAAGATCCATGGGTTCGGTAGCACTGCTGCCTGCACCAATCGACGCGCGAGGACGCTGGTTCTTGGCTGGCGGAGTTGCAGACTGCGCGTACATGTTCTGAATCTGCGGGGCGGGGATGTTGATGCCCGTGTTGACGTTGTCGTTGTGCACCTGAGGAGGAGCCACATAACCCATGTGAGGCTGGGCGTAGACCGGAGGAGTCGACGGCCCTGATGCCTTGCGCATCGGCTTGCGGCCACCAATACGCTGGGCTCGAGGTGCCGGGAAGCAAGCGTTCTTAACGCGGGTCTGGAACTCGCTAGCAAAGCTGTCGTACGGCTTCTTGTCCTCAGCCGTCTTCCAGCCCATCTTGTTCTTCATGCACTCAGCCTTGCGGTGGCTAATAGTGGAGCCCTCGATGCGAATGCCGTTGGCCTCGAAGCGACGACAGCAGTCAGATCGGGAGAGAATGAGCAAGACCACGAGGAGGCTGACGTTGTCGTTGTCAAGGAGGTGGGGACAGAAATCGCAGACATTGCAAGCAAAGCGGCGCATATTCTCGAGATCTTCGGTGGCAGTGCAGTTGACGAAGCGCTCGGCCATAGCATAGGGTCGGACCATATCCCGGCAAATATGGTTCTGCAGGACGTTCGCGACAGAGCTAACGGAGACAGGGTAGATATTCGCGCGGTCGATTTTACTCGTAGCCGTTGATGAAACCGTACCCGAGATATAAATAATCTCGATGTCATCGTAGGGCCCGCGAGTGATCTTGAGGTCCTTGAGCGACTTGCCGCTCTTCTTGGCCTCCTTCTCAGCCTCTGCGAACTTGATGGCAGCCTCGCGTGCTGCCTTGACAGCATCACGTGGGGTCTCAAAACCATGCTCGGCGGCAAGAGCCTTCGAATCCTCGTGCATCTCAAACTTGGAGAGCTTGCGCTCGACATCCGGGGCGCGAATCCAGTCCTCTTGCCAGGGCTCTTCGGCGAGGACCTTGTAAAAGACCTTGGTCAGAGCACGGAGCTTGTTGTCATGATCGCTCATCGGGCGCTTGCCGAAGAATAGCTCATCCGTCTCATTGAAGGCGGTCTCGATGAAAACCTTCCGGTCTTTCTGAGTGAGCTGGCTTCGAGACGGGTCATTTTTCCACTCTTGGATGATGTGCATGAACTTGGCGTGGAAGACGTCGTCGAATTGTTTAGAGGCAGGCACCGATGCAGCTGTGAATTTATTGGCTCGTGAAGGTAATGCGATCATTACTTTTACTTACGAGTCTGGGTCGGCTGATGTTGGGGCGAAGAAGGTGAGGCAGTGGCGGTCTGGATGATTGGAGCAGGCGACATATTGAACCGAGCGCGATGTAGAACCTGATATACCGAAAGAGGTAACTCGAGCACTAGTGGAACCCTATGTGTAGTCGAGAAGGGCTAGATATTAATGAGCACCGATGGAGTTGAGGGTTGATGCTCGCGATTGAGTTGATAGCTGTGGGGTGGTTGGGGTTGTCGGAGCGAGGTGTCAAGTAAAAACATTCACGCTCGCGTAACTAGCGTCAGGCTAGGGGTACTCTTGGCAGAGCATTGAAATCGTCACGTGATATCGTGACCCTGCCAAATTACGGCCCCCAACGACAGCGGAGAAACGTCATAGCTTAGCGCCGAACATCGCAACCTTCGTGAATGGCCAACCACGCTGTACTCTATCATCGCTCTTCAAGTCCCATCACAGATGCTCTTGCCCGAGGTTCTTGCGTTCCTGGCACGTTGCCGCTTGTACACCGACATTTCTACGTCGCACTTGATCGCCACCGTAGCGCACTCACTGTGCAAAGCCCTTTTCCAAGACCCTTTGTCGCTGTTCTTCTTCCACATATATCCTTGATCATCTTGTTTGGCATGTCGCGAAGTAAATTCACTAATTGTCCGCCTATAGCGGTTCAACCTGTATTGGTATCGTTCTGGATCTGATACGACTGTGTGCTCCAGTTACCCTCTCAAACTAGCCCTCGGTTTCATCGGTTGAATCTTTCCTCCAATCCCTTCAATACGATATCCGCAGTTTTCTATTGGTGTTTCACAACCAGGGAGCGTTCAATTCGAGTGAAATAGTCATTCATTGGAAAGACTCAAAGCAAGGTGTCTATAAAGCGCGGAATACAGCACGCTCTTCCGGTTAGAGTTCTGCGAATAGCTCCAGGATGCAGTGAAGCAGTCTTGCACGAGTTACTACAGTAGGTCGATGCCCGCCGAAAAGCAGTGAAAGAGTCGATTGCGGGACCGTCATTGCGGCTATGTCTGCAAACAACCTAAGACTTTTCTAGCTCACCCGTTCAGACCCTTGTCCAGATCAAACTTAACGCGAGTTTTAATATCTCCCTCGTCTTCTAGTTTTCCCTAAATGCGGGACCGTTCTCCCCTCAACCATTCAAGGCACGCACCTACCAACCCATCTGCACACTATGCCAAAGCTCGTACGACGTCTTCGCCGCACTCTGTTGCCGCAGGCTTCGAGAAAGTTTCATATCCTGGCTGCACCATCAGAGATCCGTCTTGCTATCTACGAGCAGATTGCCCCTCGCGGCTTTCTTCCTTATACGCATTACCGAGCCTACGCCGGGCTGTTCCTCTCCTGCAAACAAATCCACAACGAGATGGAGTACGAGTCACTTCGCGCTGCCCCTGAGATCCTTTTGGCAATCCAGATGTACTACGAAACACCAATGAAGATACGTCCACTCCGCCCTGCGAGCTTCAGCTCCTTAATGCACGTCACGATCGGCATTCCTCGTTGGGCTCTGTTCAGTACCGACATTCTAGAGGACATCTTCGAGGCCATTACGCCGTTAATGAAGCTACATCTAAGCAGCCTCACGATCGGTATCGAGGATCTAGAGTGCCAGGATGACCTGCTCCACCTGTTGAGAACACTCGACCCTGGTGAACTCTCACACTATTTGGACGCTGTCGACGACTTGACCAGCCCAATCCTTCCTCGCCAAGGAAAAGAAATGATCGAATACTACGGTGTGCGAACAACTTACGCCGATATTGTCGAGCTCGCAACGGCTATCAACTGCCTGGTCGCTCCTCAACTTTGCCACGGAAAACATGACAAAGAGAACCACTGGTGCATCCGCGCCTACTCCATTTATCCTCCGCCGGCCATCACATGTAATATTCGCAAGATTTTTCTTCGCTTAAAGAAGCTCCACGATGAAATTTATTTCCCGCCCAACGTATACCTGTGCACCAGCGTCCGGCTGCGCTGGAGCCCAACGGATGAGACGAGCCGGCTGAGGAAAGAAGGGTGGTGCAACATGTGGACGGATGAGCATGGTACGCAAAAGTTATTCTCCAAGCAGATGCCGGCCCAGTTCATCTGGTGTAAGCTGGAGAAGCAGCAGCACGATAGTTTTCAGAAGAAGCTAAAGGGGCTCCTGAAGGGCTCGTAGATTATCAAAGAGGCATGACATAGCGATTAAATCGGCTTCTGCAATATGTCAGTCTGGAAGACTGAATGTTTGAGGAATGCCTCGTGGATGACTTCGCTAGGTCGCAAAGAAAAGAGCTAGAGCATCGGCCGTGGTGAAGCAGGCTCTTGAAAAATAGCTGTATCAAGCTAGGAAACTGTAAGAAGCTTCAGAGCTTGTGCCGAAGTTCAAGATGCAGGTTTCGAATAGGGAGCGCACTTAAAAAAGATAAAATGAGAGTACTTGTGAAGGAGATGCACTCCACTATGTAATCTGTTCTGGTTCAAGAGAAAACGTCCAGGACAGTGGGTAGCTGTATTCGCCTACCCTGAGATGTGCCTAGAAGACTAGACTAGAAGGCAGGGGTAGGTTAGAAAGTAGAG
>ML976063.1:105382-139155 GCA_010015635.1 Clathrospora elynae
AGCAAAGGCTAGCACAAACGTGAGAGTGTTGTAAAACGATGAGATTAGACCCTCCAAATACCCAACTTCAACTTCTGAATATCTCTACCATGAGAAAAACCATCGGTCATGTGTTGGATAAAATCCATACAAATGTACTCCAAGTGTGCTGTACGGCAAACGTGCCGATTCGCCAACATACCCCATCCCTCCCTTCCCCTTCCCCCCCACCTCTCATTAAACACCTGCATGGTTGTATCAACCAATAAACGCCAAACCGGGTATCGCAAGCCCAACAAACAGGCGTATTAAGACGCAATCGCAACGTCTCAGTACGAAACGTGTGCGATTGGTAAAAAAAGAAGAACAGCTCCAACACCCCCAAGGCAGAAAAGGCAGAAAGCCTGTCCACAACTTCATGCAACAGCAACTGTGAATAGCCGAGAAAAATGCCCAACACTCCTAACGAGCCGGTGTATCAGGCACCTCCCAAATGTCCTGGAACCTCTTCTCCTCCTCCTTCTTCACCTCTGCAGCAGCACCATCTTGTCCAGATCCAGAGTCCATTCTTAAGTCCGGGCTCGATGCAAACGGTATAACCCCGTTGGCCGAGAACACGGGAAGATCTCCCCTCTTGCTTGCAGGCGACATAGGTTGAGTCTCTGCCACGTCAAGAGGCTCGGCGTTTGTGTTTGCGACCCACTGCATAGTCGCTGATGCTTGTGGGTCAGAGGTATTCATCTGTCCGCCAAAGCTCGGAGCCGGGTAGTTGACAAACTGCGGAATGCTAGATGGCGGTGGAGGGGGCGGTGTATCCGCACGAGGTGGGGAGATATTGGACAACGGCTCGGTTACGGTAACAAACGATGGCATGGGCAATTGTTCGCGAAGCTGCTCGGGGGTCATGGTCATGTCGTGGATGTCAGTCGGAGGTTGGATGATCCCACCGGAGACGCGACGATCTACTGCTTGGGGTCCTGTTACATCTTCAGCCTCCTGGAAAGGCTGCGGCGCCATAGGCTGTGGCAGGATTGAAGCTGGCTCGATCTGTACAGGCTGAGGTTGCACAAGGGGCGCGGCTGCTGCAGCTTGCAAGATTGGAGACTCAGGTACAGGCGTAGTTACTTTTGACTCAACGGGCGTAACAGGCTTCGACGACTTCGCTGCACGACCAGGGCCTCTCTTTACCGCTGTCGTAGCCTTAGCCGCTAGACTGGTGGGAGGTGCACGGGCTGCGGGCGTCTTTCGAGTAGTCGTTTTCGCAGCGGCCTTCTTCGATGCTTCCGCAGCCTTTTGCTTCTCTTCCTTCTCTTTCTCTCGGGCCTCATACACCTCCTTGGGAGGCAGTTTCAATGTGATACGCTTCAAGCCGGAAGTGAGTGCATCAACACCGTCATTCTCCTTGCCTTTCAGAGCGCTTGTCTTGTTCGCGTAATTCGATGGTATTCGCGGGACGGGAGGACGTTGGGAAGCACGAGCTGCTGCGGCGGTCGTTGACCCTCGTGACTTTTTCACTGCAACTCCATTGGTAGAAGCTATAGAGGGCGCAACGCTTCCCTTGCTTTCCAGGACGCTTGGTGCACGACTGACACTTCTGCTGTCACCAATCGACGATACGCTAGAAGCGATACTCATGCGGCGTGAGACGGAGCGAACGGGTTCCGGAGGCTCCACAGAGGCCAAAGGAAAGTCGGCGATCGTCTGCCGTCTAATGGCCCGTGATGCTGCACGGACTGAAGCCTTCTCATCATCTGAGCCAGGATCAACGTATGACGCCACAGCCTTGCGACCACGTAGCTGTCTTCCTGATCCATCCACATGCACCGAAGAAAGCACAGGTGCAGCGATCTTTTCTTTCTTAACCTTGGGCTCCGCTAGATCTTCCGGCTTGTGACTGCGAGTCTGTCGATCCGAAGGAATCAGCAAACTACTCAGAGCATGGGCGGCAGTTGCCCAGTCCACCTCTGGAGGAGGCGGGGTGGGCGCTCGAGAAGGACTAGAGGAGTACTTGGTAGAGAGGCTACGGCTGAGCTTTGTTGGGTCAACGACCTTGGCTACAAATGACTGCGTTGGAGAAGAAAAGTGGGCTGGAGGTCCAGTGCGAGGCTTCTTTGGTGCAACCGCGGGCGGAGGGTCGACGAGGTTCTCTAACTCGGACAGCTGCGTTGAATGCCACCATAAAGGATCATAGCTGACGGGTGTGGGCTCCGTCTCACATGACTGCATGGGAACGTCATCGTCGTGCATGCTCATTCCGCCAAGTCGCTGTCGCATACTGAAAGCGAGGCCTTTCGATGGCTTCGGATCAGTCCAAACTTGGCCGTCGACAAGACCACTCAGATGACTGAGCACTCCGCTAGTAAGGGCTCGGTCGCTGTACCCACCTTCAAGGATCGATATCACATGACCTTCTGCAGAGGTGCCCTCCTCTTCGGCTAAGCGAACAACATCTCGAGTGAAACGAGCGTAGAATTCGGTGGGTACATTGACAGAATGGCGCTGCATGCCGGAGGTTTCCCACTCACTGGCGTCAAAGCCGGCAGATATGAAGATGGCTGCCTTTGGTGGGGGGGAATTGGGCGTGCTCCGTAACCGATTGGTGTGATGCCTCAGGTACTGACGCGTCTTCTCGAGGAGTATCATGTACTTGTCTTCGTATATGGTCCAGAACTGCTCCGGCGTCTTCCAAGACTGCAAATGCACATTCCAGATCGACTGTCCATGCGCGTTTTCGATGCAAAGACTAGCCGCCTGAACCTTGTCATCATCGCCGTCTTCGCACGGGTAGGAGTTGACGTCGTGCAAGCTGAAGTAACCGATCGACGTCTTCTTCCAGCTCGGCGTGTTCTTTGGCATGTTCTGGACCTTCTTGTTGCGCGCCCATGTGATAGCCTGAGAGCCATCTCCATGATGCAGATCGAAGTCGATGATGGCCGCATGAGTGAGTCCGTAGTTCATCATGGCGTGTTCGATACCGACGTGGACATTATTCAGCCAACAGAAACCAGAGGGGAAGTCGTCAGAGCAGTGATGGCCAGGCGGTCGGATGCAGACAAAGGCTCGCGAGGGACCATTGCCGATGCTCGTGTCTTGGAACACCGCATCTACTGCATCCAGAACGCCACCGAGCGCACCCTGGAAAGCCAACATGGACTCGGAGCAGAGATAGAGGTCGCCGGCGTGCAGTTCCTTCCTTGGTGGCTGTCCAGGGATCGCAGGCGCATCTCTGGCCAGTTCCTTACCCTTTGAGGCTAGCTTTCCCTCAGCATTGGCACACAATGTCTCCAGCTCGGCCATCCACTTCGTTCCGTGCACGTTTGTGACGACTGGCGAGGTGATATCGACCATGCGCGAAGTTTTGTGCATCTTGAAGGGGATGCGCCCCGAGGGGTGGTTGTGTGGGTGTGGTGGGTGGCTGCCCTCGGCGTGACGCTCTCCGAGTCGCACATAGGCTGCCGATATGCCTAGCACGCTCGCCAGCATCCTCTCCGGCCGCTCCATGATCAAAGCGAGGGTGCTTTTAGGTGTCTTTGGCCGTGAGAAGCGGTGACCGTAGCATTGGTCGTGCACGATGACTATCGTCCCAGCATTGACCGCGCCTGCCACGCCCTCATGGCGCGCCAGCTCCTTCCTGAAGTAGTCCTCGGCTATATCGCAGGCGCGCAGTGGTGGCTTCTCTTCTGGAGGCGCCGGTCCCAGCGGGCTCTTGGGCATGGGCACCGGCATATTTGGGTTGAACGACGAGCGGCGGGAAGCAGCGCCCCGGGGTGTTCCGGGCGGATCGCCGCGCAGTGAGGGGGTGGAAGATTTACTCCCCAGGGCAGGCGAAGAGGAGCGTCCCAGGCTGGCTACGCTAGGGCTGCGGCGGATGGAGTTTGCGGCAAAGCTGGGCGAGGAAGGCGCTCGGCGGGGTGAGGAGGGGAGTCTGGGCGAATCGAGGCCGGGCGACTGCGGAAGCGGCGTGTGTGTAGCCGTGTGCAGTGAGAGGCGCTTCAGCGGGTGCGAAAGCAGATTCGCGTCATTGTTTGTTTGTCGCGCGGCTCGGGGCGTGCCAGGCCGTGACGAAGGCCCCGACTGCTGATGGTTCTGCATCTTTGCAGTATCTGGCCGCGTCGCGGCGCGTGTCTCGGCGTGTCTTTTTGCAGTGTGTCTCTTATCTAAGTCTTGGTGTGGTGAATGATGACGACAGGCGTTACGACGGGCTAATGTTGCGTTGTATTCGTCTGGGCAACCACGAGACAAGGTTTCGGCCCATAAGCGAGCTCTACCATCGCTGACGGGTAGGGCTGACCTGTAAAGTTTAAACCACCGCCGTCTTTCGTGCAGTGGGGCCAGCATCACCTACATCATCACCTTCAGTCGGCCACCGGGACGAAAGGAAAATAACCCATCATTATTCCATCGTTGCATGATTGGACACTCCGAATGAACTACCCACAACGCCCTTCCCTGAGCCAGGTTCATTAAGGTCCCTCTCCACCCGTATATTCGTCTTCCGCTCAAAGCAACAAATCCTGATTCCCGTCATTCGCCCCAGGACTCATAACCATATGCTGCGGCTCATTCTGGTTGACAACCCACCCTCCACCTACACCGCCGCCTTGGTCTGCCGAGATGGGCGACCCTCCGAATGTGCTTTCGCGGCCGACGCTGGCGAAATACATATCCGCGTCGGTGACCGCACTCGCCATGCCGTTGGTGTCTACCTTTGAACGATCCGCATTCGCGCGATCGCGCGCTTCCTGCGCCGCCTTTATAGTTGGCAATTCCTGTTTCTGGAGGGCTGGAGAGTCTTGAAGTTTTCGAGGGCGTGCACTTCGGAAGACCTGATTCACCGGCTTGAGGTAAACAGTCGCTAGCGTACCAACATTGAGACACATTTCCTCCAGCGTGCTCGGGTCCAACCTCTCCGACTCCTCAGCTGTGATGGGCGGTTTCTCGCCCATGACCACCTTCTTGGCTTCGTCTGGCGCCGAAGAAAGCAGACGCCAGTACATATACCCCCTATCCCTCAAGTCCGGATTATCCGTCTCCTCCGTCGCCCACTTCAGCACCTTGGGCACCAATGCAGACCCCCTCGTCGGCCGCTGAATGAACAACTTCACCGTCGCCGTCAGCAGCGCCAATTGCACCTCATGCGACTCCTCCTGGAACGAGTCCAAAAAGTCCTCTAGCAACACATCCGAGTCCTCGATGCGATCGGCATACTCTCCAATGACCCATATCATTGCTGCCTTTGCCTCTGGCTCGTCGAGCGAGTCGAGATTCTCGCAGAGCGTGGAGATGATGGACTCGTATTGATTTGGGTATTTGCGGAAGATGTTGCGGATTACGACGGTTGCTTCCTGCACGATATAGGAGACCTTTGTGCTGACGAGCGAGAGGAGCGTGCTGATGCAGAGTTGGGCTGCGGGGGCGATTTTGATGGCGAGTTTGCCGATTGCGCGCACAGATTTGCGGACAAAGTCTACGTCGATTTCGGTGGCGTATCTAATGGTTTGGTTAGCACCTGGGGTACAAAACGAAGTAAGGTGAGGGACTTACTCCGCCAACTCTGTGAGCACCTCCTTGATGTTTCGCTCCGTCGCAAGCATAAAGATGAGTTCCAGCTTTGTGACTTTGACGTATATAGGGTCGTTGTATTTACAGAAGAAAACGCGGATGTCGTTTCGTAAAACTTCCGGTCGCCGTTGTAAAATCAGAAGCGCATTGCGAAGGGCCAGATACTGAATCTCCGGTCCTTTGGAAAGAAGTGTGACGAGTGGCGGTGAAAGCTTGTTGCATAACGAGGTGACGACTTTCTGGTCGGAGATGTAGTTCATTAGGTAGAGTATGACGCGAATGCAGGTGAGAACAACGGCAGAGTTCGAATGGGAAAGACGTGGCGATATTCGCTCGGCGAGAAGTGCGGCTTCCGCTGTGTCTTGCGGAACGTAGTTCATCATGGCCTCCAGAATGTACGTCTGACCCCATTCTGAGCAGTCCGGCAGAATTGAGACGATCTTCGACGCGCTCGCGTAGTCGATGGTGAGCTTGATGTTCTCGCTCCGTTCCCAGATGTCCATGAGGCCTGCCAATGCGCTCGACACTACTGTGGGATTCTCATCCCGCAGCATGCCATTGAGCCTGTCGATGAGGTCTGATTGTTCCACCAAGTGTCGGTCATGGTCGTAGAGCTTCGCGACGCAGAATGCAGCCGTCTTCCGAACGTATGGGTCCGAGTCTTTCAGGAGGTTCTTGAGGTGTGGTACGGTCGCTTCGACGAATTCTCGCACGTGGACGTACGACATGGTTCGCAGTGCGAGCGCTCGTACTAGAGGGCTGTTGTCGTGCATGTCCTCTTGTATAATCGGGAGTGCCTTCAGTGCGATGTCGGGTTTTATCCTGGCATAGTTGACCAGATACAAGAAGCACCTGCCGCCGTCAGTCTAGCTCCTTCCTCAAGTATCCAGCATGACGCACATCTTCTTGATCTCCAGGCTTGGGATGTGCATGCAGCCGACAATGTCCGGGAAGAGGGCGACCATGTCATTGTTGCTCATGGTCATATTCGCGACGATCTTCTTGAGGGCCGTCTTCTTCGCGGAGAAGTTCTTGTCCTTCTTGCCGCCACTGTTAAGCTCGAGGCGAAGTTCGGCAACCTTGCCCTGTGAAGTACCGAGGGTTTGTAAGCGCACGCTGTCGAAAGTGTAGTATAACGATGTATAGGAGATCATGAAGGGGTCGTAGTGTACAGCCATGTGGTGATGAAGGTACCGAGAGCAGACGTACCCGCGCAAAGAGCTTCGCATCCTGGCCACCCTGGCTCATGGTGAGCTACCTATCGCGTGTGCCAGCTGAGCTGTCCCAATGCATGTGCCTGCCGTAGCACAATCAGGATAACCTCCTCGCGAGTTAGCGCCCCTCCCTTGCCGTGTCGAGGAGTCGTGCGGGGTCCGGCGGCCGGGCTGCTCGTCTATTGGCCTTGGATCGTGGCGCGCATATCGGAGAGGGTTGATCGACGTACTTGAGGGCGTGAAGAGTGAATTGGCCTGTCTTGATGGTGAAGCATACTTTTGGGGCGTCTGACGGCGGTCAACACGGAGGAGGGGACGTGCACCGCCAAGGCCGCCATTTGTGGAGCTCCCCAGGACGCTGCTCCGCAACACCACGGAACCATCACGAACGTCACAAGCTATAGCAATTGAACGCAGCACATCAAAAGCGCGTAGTCATGCCCAAGATACCCCCGCCGCCCCCGCAGTGGGTTCTCGACCTTAACTCGACGCCCGCATCAAAACCGAAGAATCCGGCTCTCTCCGACCCACCAGGCTACACAGCGTCTTTGACGAGGAAGGAGCGATCACAGGCATCTAAGAATACAAGGGTCCCACCTACGCCGGAAGAGATGGACACGCTCAAGATGAAGAAGGCGTGGGAGGTCGCCATTGCCCCGGCGAAGCAGCTGCCTATGAACGCTTTCGGTGCGTCATACTCAAGTCCGGAAGGCACGACCCACCTTAATACTAACACTCTTTAGGAATGTACATGACGGGAAACACACTCCAGATCTTCTCCGTCTTTATGGTTTTCACGCTCTTCAAGACTCCTGTTCTGGCTGTACTGGGCCTGCAACGCACATTCGCCCCTTACGAAACACCGGGCACATCGGGTCGGCTACTTGGTGTCAAGCTCCTCTACATCGCGTGCAACATGCTGATGTTGGCGCTGGGTATCTGGAAGGTCAATGGCATGGGTCTACTACCGACGACGAGGTCAGATTGGCTGGCGTGGGAGAGCGAGAGGACGTGGTCAGAAAGAGCGGTGCCTAAAGAGTGGTTGTGATTACATTACTTTGATGAAGAGGTGTAGCGCCACCGCTACGAGCTGGTAGTGGCTCCCCTAAATACCCCGGTCGTTTCAATGTCCAATTTCCAATTTCCATCTTTACTATCGGTTTCAGACTTGCTTTCTTGTGTGTCGTCCTCCAAGGTCTGCTGTGCACACTCTTCTCAATCACCACCACCAAAGAGCGAGCCCCGGATCGGCAATACTGCCTCGGCCTGCATGTCTGGCTCGTCCGTTACTTCGCCCTCGTGCTCAACGCTACCGATCTGCACGTCCTCCGTTTCCTCTCTCATACCCCCTCCCACAACCCTCAAGAACTCCGATTTCCTCGTCGTAAACCGTATTGTGGTGGAGCAGGAGTGACATCACGCGTGCGGTGGAAGGGCTGTAGCGGGGTAGGCACGTGGTGGAGCAGGGGTGACATCACGTGTGCGGGCATGGGCCGAAGAATGTTCGGATGCCAACGGAACACGGGGCAGAACACAACAGACAAGATAGAGACACCACAACGGACAATAGCACATAACTTGCCTTTGGGCGTCGAGCCCTACCTACACCACCACAGTATGACCATGATTCCCTGCGTCTTCACGCCCGCGTGTGCTCCAGCGCACATCTCTACCGGATGACCCTCCACGAGCTTCCTCAACTCTTCCTTTTTAGCCGCAAACCTCATCACAAATGGATCCTGCACCATGGATACCCTGAATCTCCTTCAGCAGCGGGATCAGCGAGTTTTCGTCCCACGCTTCTGATTCCTAACTCGTCGCGAATGGAAGGAACGCAGCGACTTCGCTCCACTTGGTAATGACTTCTTCCATCAGCACGAGCAGCGCGTGTGCATCGACCCCTGTCTCGCTCTCGCGTGCCAGAGTGGAAGCGGCGAAGTCAATGGGGGGATATCGGGGTAGCCGCGGTACCGGTGGAGCATGTACGTCGGATAAAAGTTGAGCATAACGTTCGAAGCCTCGATCTTGTTATACACGATACCGTCTTTGTCCAAAAATTTGGTGGGGTCGAGCAAGCCGATGATGATGTGTGCGACCATCCAGCTTGGTGTCCCGCCCCTCTCATTCTCCAGACTAAGCTGTCCGTATTAGGCCAAGCTGGGACCGAAAACCGGGCGCAGACAGAGAAATGTGGTCAGAGGGGGGAGGGTGTGCTGCTAGCCCAGCGCTCGAATCGAGGGGCGAGGGCGCGCGGGAGACAGAGCTTCACTCCCGTTCATGTATTGGAAGGCAAGGAGAGTGTCTTGACGACACGGAAGAGATGGCCTGGTGGTTTGAGCGCTGAGGCGGTGTCGAGCCTGAGAGAAAGAGTTGGGGGCCGGGAGTTGATTTTCACTTTTTGTGTAGGATGAGTGTGTGCTGTGGAGAGGAGAAGGTTGGGAGCTGAAGAATTCGACGTTGTGGGATTGATCTGGACGTGCGCACAAGTGGACGTGACTGTCAGTCAGTGCGCTACGGCGGGATCATGTGGGGAGTCATCGTTTTGAGTAAGCAGGGAGACTTTCACTAGATTGATTTTGAGATATGGGGTTGGCAATGCTACATCAGGAAGATAGTTAGTGTGCTGCGAGGGAGGAGGGTGCGGTTGGATTTGGGAGTGTGGTCTACAGCGAAATGTGACTCAGAGCTTTCAGCTCGGACAAGCAGTTGGGACGATTTGTTTGTATCCACTTTTTTCATGAAGCTCAAGGGAATCACTGCTATGCAAGATGTAAAAGCGTCTGTTGCGTGGGATATAACTTAGCTTAGCAAGCAAATGTTTTAGTGAAAGGCTGGACCAGGTTATAAATACGCATCTCCCTTTTGGCCCAAGTTCCGTCACAAGTACCGTTTCGCTCTCAACCATCTACCACAACCATAATGAAATGCCAAATCGTCGCTTTTAGGCCAGATACCATAACTACCTCCACCATTTTATCAATTCGTCCAACATTCTGCTTTCCCTATTGCGAGCGCATATTTACGCATCAACCTCCTCTTCTGCCTCGAAGTCCAATGTCGTCTCTCCGGTATAAGCAGCGTAGTCCAAATTCGATATTACAGCCCTTATTACACTAATTTACCCCCCTCACATAATTCAGCACATACATCCTCTAACAATCCGCTAGCGCACTTCTCTTTCTTCACACAGAATCTATCAATAACCTCAACGTTAACGCTGGACTACTGCCTATCGCCGCTATAGCAGATGATCTGCAGACGCAATTTTGCTTGGGGCACTACGCTAGAGGAAGCTATGGGGTTTTTCAATAGTTTGGTTGAGTTAATTCGTGGGGGTAACGGTTCAGGAGAGTGAAGAGTATCAATGGAACCAAGTCGAGGAAACGGGGGGAAAGCGTGATGTATTTACTATGTGAGTGAGAGCTCTATATATGCTGGGAATTCGGGCACCCGAACCTCGGGTACAAACGCCTAGAAGGTTTTCGAGCACCGTAGGTGGCAAACATACCTGAGGCAGCGAACATACCTGAGGCAGCGAACATACCTGAGGCAGCGAACATACCTGAGGCAGCGAACATACCTGAGGCAGCGAACATACCGTAGGTAGAAAACATGTCTCGGGTACATACATACCTCGGGCACAGAACCCAGAAGGTCATGGGGCGTTATGGGGCATCATGGGTTACCATGGAACACGGTGGCTGACAAAAAGGAAGGAGGGGATACGAGGTATGGAGCTGTTGCAAGCGAGGGATGAGGTGGTGTATCACGAGTTACTTCCATCGCTCACTCAGATAGTATCAAATCTCTCTCTAGGCTACTTCGGCCTACAGTCTTACGTATCACAGGTATGCGGTCCATGAGAAGACAATAGTACATGGGTACCACTAAACGAGTAGATGCATTGTATCGAATCACCAAATAGAATGAAAAAGCAGAACCCCCTGCTATGCCCTCACATGCAACTTCTACTTCGTCCCGCTTACAAGACCGGTAAGCTGGATAGCATCATCCACCATATCGTTGAGCTGGTCGAACTCGCCATTCAGCCACCTATCCAGCAACACTTGATCTTCGCTCACGAAAGTAGTACGGGCTGCGGGAATCACCCCTGTGCATTCTTTGAGGTCATTGATGTTGTTTACGCCGAGAAGCGAGAGGCGTGTGTACGCCTTTGCATAGTCCTGCGCAGCACCAGTCAGTAGGAGATTCATCTCAGGCTTCGTCTCCGAGTTCAAAGAGAAATGAAGCATATAACCAGAGAAGAAAGAAAAGAGATACAAACACATACCTCATTCCAGTGATTCTGGCCCGTATTTCGATCACTAAACTCGGCCCACTCGCCACTCGTCCTGCTGTCCTTGCTAAGGTTGATATCGCTCTCAAACTTGATAACGCGGACCGGTGCATTCGCGTTCGTCGTTTGTGGGTAAAAATCCATGTCCCAGACCCCGGGTGTGGCATCCTGCGGATCCCCCTCCCTCGCCGTGTTGACAAAGTGCTGCTGGCTCGTCGTGTGCGCACCAACCAGGGCAACAAGATCATGCGCATCGATTGTCTTCGCCGCAAACAGGCTGATGAGCTTATCCGCCGAATCTTTTTCGCTTGGAAGCAAGCCAGTAGGGCCGGCCTTGGTGTTATCTTTGCGGCCGATGAAGGTGCGGATACGGGGCCCGAGGGGACACACGACGGTGGCGACGTTAGCGCCGAATTGGATGATATCGGCCATGCTCATGCCGTATTGGTTGTACTTTGTGTACCACTTGTTTGTTTGGTCGGCAATGGCGCTGAGGCCGTTGTTGTCGGTGCGCGACATCTCGTTGCTGAGGAGGATACTGCCGTCTGCGCCACCGTAGCTACTATCCTTTGACCAGACGCCCGCATCGTGGAAGCCGAGACGAACGGCTTGACGAGCAAATTTGGTGCATCGTCCTGACGTGCCATTAAACTTGGCTGTCATTTCGTACGCGAGCCATTTCCAGTGGCAGCACATGTCTGCTTTGCAAGCTGCACTGCCGATGTTACCGGCAGGGATGGAGGAGTCGATGGTGGAGGATTCGGCGCTGTTCTGGTCCAGGATGATAGCTTTAATATCTTTGCCGATGGAGGTGAGCTTAGAGTCTGCGAGGGTCTTAAGGTCGCCAATTAGTTCTTTAGAAATTTGACGTTTCTGGCGGTTGGCAAGGCGCCGCATTTCGGCCATTGTGTCGCCCATGCCGGGATGGGATTCTGTGAGGGGTATGCATGCCAGGAGAATGTAACTGAGGTAAGAAAGGGCCTTCATCTTGACTGACGAAGGAGGCAGCGAATGTGGAAGAGTTTATTGAGAATGAGGGACCAGGCTGAAGCGTGGATTGCGAGGTGCTGTGAATTGTGAGACATTTTATAGACCTCCGGTGTTACCAGATGCAGGAAAGTGAAAGGAGCCTTCGATGCGTAGATCATACTCACGATGTATATTAGATTGATGCTCCGGCGTACCTTCTCACCCTTCCCGAGTATTGGGATTTAAGTAGATGAACACGGGAGCTTTGCAGAGTAGATATGATTTTGCGGGAATATCACATTGTATTCAAGACGCCGACCCACGGCCTCTGGCTGCATCTCCGTTGAATTGATAGCCGAATGCAGTAATTGATGTTCATCTCGAGAAGCCATCAGGTCTAGGCTGATAAGCGCTGACAGCCAAGCAGTGTATTCCTTGCCCATTGATTGACTAAAATGTGTAGAGTGATGATTGACTAGCTGGTGATGCGTGCCTGGATACCGGATTTTCGAATACGTGAGGCGAGAGGTGAGTTGTAAGGGTTCAGTAATACATGAAGTAAATTGCACGTGCATAATAGTGTGGCCCAGGAAAGCTGGGAAGTCTACCTCAGCAATATCACGTATTGGGTAGGAGTCTGCCTCTTTCAGCATTCTTGTTACTTTGCTCTATACACCCACTTATTATGGTGATGGAGCAGCTTTTAGTTCAATCTCCCATCCCCCAGCTAACCAAAGTACCACAGTATCGTGCCTAGCGGCGTATCGGGCGGGCAAAGGGGTCAGTACGAAGTCCAGATGCAGGTAATATAACGATCTCGTACTGGGATCACGACCGGTAGCTGGGTCGTGTGACTATTCTTAGATAAGTTTTTTGCCCTCTCCCGGGTCCAAGGTCAGTAGATCGCTCAAATTCAATATCGTGCCGCCGATGGTGTGACTACACTTGATTAGCACTTCAGTCTTGTAGTCGAGGTCCTCGTAAACCTTGGCGAATGCCGTCTAGGGCCTATATTGCGAACTGGTTCCTAAAGAAGCAGGTACAAGACGTTGATTAAAAAGACTAGCCAAAGCAACCAGTAATAGTGGTAACATGAGAGGGAGCCATGCTCTTAACCGGTAAGCTGCATATAGGGGCGACTCTGTAAGGTGATGAAATTTAGCCGGATAATGTACAGCACCCGTACCTCATGCACTTTCCAAAGTCCAGCCTTGATGATTGTATCACAAGTAGCTTTTCAAGATCACTCAGGGCAGCCTAGACTTTAACTCGTTGGTCTTCGGTATGATCGTGGTCCGTTTCCAGCCCAAGCACGAAACTGGGGTCTTTCCTGCAATGCAGTTCTCCATGACCAATGGGAACTGCGGAGATGCCTGTATTGGAAGGTGTTGAACAGTGAAAAGTCGGTACTCACAGCATAGCATCTGGAAGCGAAGAACCAGAGTGGTGGATCCCGTGTAGTAGGGGTATGAGTGTTGATCGTTGCGTGACTGCGCGAGACTTTCGCGTTCAAAGTGACTGATTGTATCGCGTTGGTGATGCGACATGGTGTGCATTGTTCTTAATACTATTAGCCGATGTGCTTGTCAATATGGTTAATGTAAGGTTTACTCTCAAACTTCGTTTTAAACCCTCTAAATAAAGATACATCATCCAGTATTCGCAAGCGAGTGGATGCAAGGCTGCCACCGGGTTTCCTTACGCGAGGCCGCACACCAGCATTGCACCAGACAAAGTATTCCAAGAAGTAGAACCTAACTAGATCTTCGATTCTGAAGAGTTGTGATGACTTAATGAAGCGCGACAGCAAGCAAGCGTTTTGAGAGGTCGCCATTGCACTGCTGGCGATCGTCGGTCATGAGGTTTCGTATGTGTGCCTGCTCTTCAAATATGCATATAGACAGCTTGACAAAGGCGTGAACAATAGCCATGACATGAAAAGGTTGATTCCAAAGATGTCGTACATGGGAAAGTTGCTGTCGTGGAAGGGCATTTGAGGTTGAACGGTAGAGAGCGGGGCTGACTTTCAGCGCCATCCCAACTCGGTTTAGACGAGGTCTAAATGTGTCCTAAAGTAAGCCACTCCACCTCACCTCATAGCCACCCTTCACAACAGCACATTGCTGCGTATCACGACTCTTACATCCAATAACGGAGGGGTAAAGCTTCGAAAAACAGTGATACAAGCTCGCGCAGTCTCACATACGGTAACGCAGAGAAAAACTGCGCAAACGCGGCGATGCAGCGAGCCACGATCCTGCAGTGCCCAGAGAGGGCTATCGCAGCTGAAGTCAGCTTTCCCGCGTCGTAATAAAGACGCGCCTCGCTATTTCCTCTGAGTTTTCAATCCTCTCTATTGATACTACGATCCCGCTTACTGTGTCTCTTCTTTCCTGCGCTGGATACCAAATCTTCGTCGTTTTAATAGCGCATCGAAAGCTGTCAGGTCCTGCATCACCTCGATAATTTCTCATAGAGAACTGTGGGACTAAGAGGCCTTGAATATATACAACAGCTTGCTGGATCAGTGTACTACAGGGCAGTCATGAACTTCCTACCTAGAAAAATGCGACGCTTGTCAGGCCTCTTCTCAGGACCGAAAACCTCCTTCCAGATACTCTCGGACCTCCATCTCGACCACGAATCGCAGTACCTTACCTTCTACATTCCCTTCGCGGCACCATTCCTCATCCTAGCAGGAAATATCGGCCGCTTGATCGACTATGAGCAGTATCTCTCCTTTCTCATCAGGCGCTGTAACCTACATGAGAAGGTCTTCCTCGTCCTTGGTGCGCTCGAGTTCCACGGCATTGGCTGGATGGATGGCCTAAAGTTGGCGCATAAGATGGAGAAAGACCCAATGACAAAGGGAAGGCTGGAAGTCCTGCATGAGACGCGATTTGAAGTTCCGGGGACGAACATCACATTGCTTGGATGTACTCTGTGGAGCAAAATCCCCGACGCAGATGTAGCGGCAGTGCTGAGGAAGATGCCTGAGTTTGATGAGGAAAATGGTATCAAAGATTGGGACATCGAGAAGCACAACTCGGAACACAAGAGGGACCTTAAATGGCTTGCCGACGAAGTGAAAGCCCCAAATCCATCGCGCAACACAACCGCCGGTGGAGGCGCGTTAGGACCAACAGCTTCTACAACACCAAAATCAGAGAGGCAACTGGTCGTGGTTACTGCCTTCGCATCGGAGATGGAAGAGAGTCTAGACCCATGGCAGATCGATGCACCGTGGGCATCCGCATACGGGACGAACCTGCTCCATGGTCCTCACTTTGGCAATGTCAAATTATGGATTTCGGGATCAACAGGGCGCACCTGCGAGTTCAAGAAGGGCAACACGACAATCATCAGCAATCAGCGGGGACGTGAAGGCGAGCATGTAACGGGTCTTCTGAAAGATGGCATGTCGGAGAAGCAGAAGGTCGGTCTATTCGACGTAATGCGAGTGATGAAGGTGTAGGGATGCATGAGTAAAACTTTACATTTGAATAGGCGATTGCAAAATCTTTTTTGAATATCTGAGGGCTTGTCGGAGACTGTCACGGTTTGGGGTCTCTCCTGCACTGACGCAGCGGTTGTCTGCTGCAGTCTGCAATGTTCCATGGCGCTCTGCTATGTATGTACCCGAGGTACGTGTGCTACCTACGGGAGGATTGCAGCCTTCCGTGTGTTTGATGTTTCAGGTATGTTTGCTGCCTATGGACCTTTGTGCTCGACAACCTTCCAGGCATTTGTACCTGAGATACAGTTGTCCGAGTTCCTAGCATATATAGAGCCCTCATTCCCATAGAAAATAAAACTTCAGTTCAATCCGTTAATTCTTCCCACATGTGCACTGTCCACAGCACTCAATAGAGACTCCAAAACACGTGGCAATTGTCATAAAACTTTCGGCATAACTCCAGCCTCTGTTATAGAGATCAGCGCCGCGACACCGATTTACTAGATGGGTAAAGATCTTGAAAGGGCGCAGTCACCTGTTCGTATTTAAAACACGTGAAGTCAACCCGCAGTACCGTAGCCGACCAATCCTGTGTACCACCACACTCCAGCTTCATAAGCAAAAGCATGGAACCTTCTTTCACCCTCTCATTCCGATACCGAACATGGCTTCACCTACCGACGACGCGTTCACGCTTATGGCCCATTGCCTTTGCAAAGTCAACATCTTCAAGACGACAATTTCCAGATCAAACCTCCCTCTTCCAGCACACGTCTGCCACTGCCACTCCTGCCGACATACTACCGGCGCTCTGTACTCTTCTTTTACAAGTTGGTCAGAACCAAGAGCCAGTGTCGATGTATCACAACTCAAAGCGTTAGGCTTCTCGCCGAACGTCAATTTGCTGTTCTGTCCGGCATGCTTGTCACCAATGTTCTGGGTTTGGCCTCAAGACCCAACACATCCACTCGGCGTTTACACGAAACTATTGGGCAACATCAATGAGGACCTCATTCGATTTGTTGATCACGAATTTGTCGGCGACACTGGTGATGGAAGAGCGAGCGTATGGCTTCGACATCCAAATACCGATGGTCCGCTGCTCAAGCGCTTTGAGTGTTGAGGACATGGCAATAAAGCTAGAAAACTTCCTGAGAACTGACCGCCATCAGACGAGCTCACAGGCTACAGCGCGAGCAAAGAAGACGCCGTTTCGATCCGCTGCAAGTGCAAGGGCGTCGAATTCGTCCTCCGCCGAAACCAGAGCTATCCGACGCAAACAAAGGAGGAGCTGCAGTGGAACATTGACCTAAAGATGCAGAAGTATCTCGTTGTCTTCTGCGGCTGCAACTCGTGCCGCTTGCAGTGCGGTATTGATGTCCTCAACTGGATGTATGCGGAGATGAAGTACATTTCGTTCATCAACAACGCTCGAGCGTTCCCCAACCACATGGAGGAGCTCAATAAGCTGATAGACGCGAAAGAACCTATCTTCGGCACTCTCACATACTACACATCTTCCCCGGGAGTCCATCGTTACTTCAGCAGTAACTGCTCTGCCTGCATCTTCCACGCCAACGGCGAGCGACCTACCGTCGTGGATATAGCTGTTGGTGTGTTGGAAGCTTCGGATGGCGCTCGCGCGGAAGGGATGCTGTCCTGGACGTATGGTGCTAACCTGATCAACATGGAAGACGGCAATGGCGGTTGGCGAGAGGGGTTATTCTGTCAACAAATATATGAGGAGATTAAGGAAGAAGTTCGTTGATCTCTATCTAATGAAGTCTGCGGGTTTATATACATAGAGTGGAGTATCCAGAAGATTCCAGATCAACAGTGTTACGTGATCATGTGACAACGTAGTAGAACATTCTAGAGCTTCAACGTTGTTGGCTGACACCAGAGAGGCTTACGGGAGCTGTTAGGGACGGGAGGAGTGAGGATGGAGGGGGATAGATAGATGGTTGAAATTCATGAAGATTGAAGATCGCCTACCAATGCCATCTACATGCTGAGCGAATAAACGCTCAAAGACCGTACAACAGTCTGCATCTTGCCTCCCTATGTTGTCGGTGCCCACTTACTCTTCGATCTTATCCTGGCCCCGTAAATGTAAAACAGAACCGGGACTGGCACAAAGGCTACGCAGATGAAAGCCAGCAGAGTTGAGGCCCATGGCACTCCAAGGTTGTGGTACATGGCATGCGTAAACAGGGGGAAGAAGGCTCCAGCAAATGACCGCATAAACGTATTGACCGAGATAGCGCTGTTAGAGTAGAACCCATAGCAGTCAATGATATAGCTCACACCCTGCCAGAAAGGCACCATGCACCCAAAACCGATAAGCGCGATGGACAGGACCTGCGGTACCCAAGAGATGTTCGGATTGCTAGTCCAGGCGAACCAGAATAGCCCTATAGGGAGGGCGATGGCACCGATGATCATGGGCGGGAGACGTTCCTCTGGGACGACTTTTCCGTACTTAATGTAAGCGCGCGTGAAGTTTGTGGCGGAACTGTATGCGATGAGGCCGGCACCCATGATGATCCCGACTATAAAAGCGCCGAAGGGGAGTTGGGAGATGCCGAGAGACCAGCCACGTTCGTCGTAGAAGGATACTGGGAACTGAAGTTGGGTCAGCTTGCCGGGCTTTAGGAGAGAAGATGGGAACTTGGACTGACAGCTTCAAATAGCAGATAGACAATGCCGTACAAGAAGCTCATATAAGCGGTCATGAGTGCCAAGATTGGCTCGTCGATGAACATGCTGAACGGTCTCAGGAGGTAGACGTTTACCGCCTTGCTTACGGTCAACTTGTTCCCATCAGCCGCTGAGTGGTATTCGTCGTTGCCCGTCTCTTTGCGAAGCTTCGCGGCTCGTATCTGCAGTATTTTGGCTGCTGATGTCTCGGGAATGACGAAGAAGCCAATAACGCCAAATAATCCAGCCATGATCAGCGTGATCCAAGACGTCCACCTCCATCCCAGGTGCGACTCCGTGATGAAGCCACCAGCGATCGGCCCAGCTACCGGTCCGGCAAACCCACCGGAAGCAAAGACGCAAATGGCGTAGGATCTGGGTATGGGGTCCCACAAGTCGGCAAGCGCGCCACCTATGACAGCTAGGGGTGCGGAAGCAAAGAAACCACCAAGGAAACGACCGACGCAGATTGTAGTGATGTTTTGCGCGAGCGCGACGGGGATTTGGAAGATAGCGAAAACCGCGAAGCCGAAGAACAGAGGGGGTTTGCGACCGAGGACTTCTGACATGGGCCCAAATGCGATCGGCCCAAATACGAATCCCTGGGATGGCGTATTAGCTACAAGTATTTCAGCGAAGGAAAAGGTTGGGCTTACCAAGACGAAGAGCGCTACCCCAAGCGTAGCTGTGACCAGATCAACGTTAAATTTCTCCTGTACCACACCAATATTGACGCTAAATATTGAGCTCGCAAATGTGACGGTGAAGACCATGAGTCCCATTGAGACTGTTATCGCCCATCTCCGCTTCTGGGTCCAGCTCTTCGGATTATCAGGGTCGTTCAGGCCTTCGAATTCCACAAGAAACAATTTTTCCTCTGCCGAGACAGGTGAATCTTGGCTTGGTCCTCTCTCAAGATCTTGCATTGCATCGCTGGAATCTTTCGCATCTTCCTCGCTCTTTCTTCGCATTCCATCTCCTGTTGCTGTTGTTTGGGTTAGGTACGGTGGCGTGGATACCGATGTCATATTTGGATTTGTAATGTCCACTGCCAGCGCTGGATCAATGGTGGTGTTCCAAAGCCGATTCGGACGGGGGCAAAGGGGTTTTGTAGGTCCCAATGCTTGGTTGTCAACTTGTCATTATTCCCGGACATTGGGTGGAGTTAAGTGTGGATTAGTTCGAGATGATCAGCATCCGCCTTCAGCAGACCAATGAAGCTTCCGGCCACCTCTGCACTTGTGTTATTAGCACCTGAGCTCGTTAAGGCTGCTCGCTACTCTTTCGAGTCATACTTTGGTCGCACAGAGGAGGTTTTGATGACTCTCTGCAAACACGACTTGGTGTTTTGGCCTCCATATACCTGGGGTAATACAGTCAGAGCGAGGTTTATCGAGAAATCAAAGCTGACCGGTGAGAGACTTGACACCGCTCGTGAGATGGATGAGAGATGCGACGTCATCAATTCAATGTTTGTGGTTTACACGTTCCCCAAAGCTGGCAAGCGCGCATGACTAATGCGCGTATTTCCGGGGCCGGTTGCATCCATTAACGGTAGGTCACCCTAACAAAGCTGGAGTTTCATCCGACATCACCTGCACTTCATCGATCGTACCGCCTCACGCAGTAGAAAGAAAAACGTCGACTCCCAAATGCTTGGCAGGTCCCCACCACCACCAAAAACAGTACCGTAACCAGGTTTTGAGCAGTATATGGAGCCTAGACAATCTCAGAATTGACGAGGCTGCTCAGTTGTATTGAAAATATTTATACTGCACATTGATTGATTGATTGATTGATTTAGGCTAAGGCTACGCGGGGGGGTCAAATGGTTATTTGGGTGGGTCATTCTGAAATATACTCAGTGGTCCTGATAGTATATACTGCATGAACGTTAACAATACTCAAAACATGTTGTAAATGCCATGATCACTGTAACTGGCTCAGCCCGGTTGGTGGTGTCAATGGGAGCAGGTATTGAACATGGGGAAATGCGTGATGTATTAGCTATGGGAACCCTGACATTGTGTGAGGGTCCGTCCAACTGTGCGTGCGTAGTTGTCAGGACGCAAGGTTGGTTCTCAGGGATGGATGGATGGAATCAGGATCGGGTGGATGATACAAAGACAGTAGAAGGGGCTCTCTGTAAAGCGTATTGAAGAGATAGAACAAATTGCATTGCTTCACTTAATGAGTTGAACACGATGAGCTGTAAGAGCTCACCAGTGGTCTATATATACGGGAGCACTAGATGCCTTGCTCCATCCGCTCTCTCTGCTCTGTGAGATCCGCGATGGCAGAGAGAGCAGCGTGCGCTCCTGCTCTCTGTGCTCTCTATGGATCGGGAGATCCTAGGGAGCACACTGTACTTCATAACACGGTCATCTGTGGTCTCGGCCCGTTGCGCCGTCATGCTCTCTTGGTTTCATACCAAGGCAGAGAGCACCTGTGGATTGTCTAATTCGCTCTGGGGCTAGCTCGTTGGATTGTAACAGTAAGGTACATACCACTGAGTATGTTTCAGAATAACCCACCCGAATAACCATTTGACCCCCCGCGTAGTCTTAGCCTTGATATATAACCTTAATGTAAATCCTATGCAAGCGGGCCACCCCATCAAGAAATGGCTAATACCAGACCAATACAACAATGCCATCACAACGCAACGCGCAGCCAGCCTATGATGAAGGCGTATTACAGTTTGCTATCCAGGGTACCGTTGAAGACCACAAAGAGAGCAAAAAACGCGTTATTGCAGCCTTTGGTGTACCTCAAACCACCGTCCCTGGGGCTCGGGACGCCAGTTTCCGCCATGTTAACGGGGTCGTAGTAGTAGTAGTAGTAGTAGTAGTAGTAGTAGTAGTGAGAATTGGTGCTTGTTATTCGAGGTTCGCATGAATTCGCTTCGTGGTAGAGGGATAATTTCCGCTTCTCCTCCTTTCACCATCAGGACTTGACTCGACGCACAGTGTTGTTTTGTCTTTTCACCGTAAGGGAAAAGAGAGATAGTAAGGACTATTCATTTGAATATTGTCTATAAAAGTGCGAGCGAGACAGTGACTACTATAACTGAAGGGGTATCGAAGCAGAAACGCCCCAGCAAACAAAATGAAATGATGGCTATGAAAACAACTCAGTACTTCTTCTTGCCCTTTCCAATCAATCCAATACGTGATGCATAAACTGGTGTCCGATCTACCGGACTGTCTGAATCCGTTTCGTAGTCATCCGCGTAGCCGGCTACTCCTCTATCCATTGCGCGTAATGTGGCTTGCTGCGCGCCCTTGGTAGCAGAACGGTTAATGACAGCTGCACCGCGTTGTTGTATCGTGTTGTATCGAGCGTCGCCGGAAGGGAGAATGCTGGGTACGGCGTCCTGATCTACGCGCAGATCCCATGGGTCGTGTGATGCTGCTGTTGGAGATATTACAGCCGAAGCCGGCGCGAAGGAATTGTCGAGACTTGGAACCAAGCTTCGAGTCGGCAGCGCAGCAAAAGGATGGTCTTGAGTGAAGGAAGAGCGACGTGCTGATGGCGGCGGACGGCTGTAATCCTGATTGAAGTGCGCAGGGAAGGACAACGGTGGCGGCGCGCGTGCGCGTGAGCTAGTCGGACGGGTAGTGATGTTCTCGGCAGGCACTTGCGTGTTGATGGCAGGTGGGTTAGGCTGGATGATGCTGGTGCGACGCTTACTGCCTGTCCGTGTCAGACCGGCTGGGCGCACGGGAGACGAGACACTGCTGTGGCGAGTGATGGAGTTCCGACGAGCCATGCCGGAAATGGTGTTTGTGAGGGTTCGATCACCGCCCCGTGGATCATAATAGCCCGGCGTCTCCTGTTGCTGTTTGAAAGCAGCGTTTCGCTCTTCACGCTCACGCATCTCTGCAGCCTCTCTTTCGCTCTGCATGTGAAGTCCCTCTGCGGCAAGAAGGAGTCTCTGCTCCGCTAGCTGAGTTGGAGTCATGGTCGCGGACATCCTGCGCGTGCCAACTGGGTTGAACTCAGTCGTGGGAGGCTTCGACTTCTCCTCCCTACGCTGTTTCACCAAATCCTCCTTGCGTTCCCGCTTCTCCCGCTTCTCCCGCTCCACGCGCTCCTCCTCTTTTCGCCGATGATGTTCCTGTCGAGATGCAGCCCGCTCCTTCTCCTTCTCAGCGTATGCTTTCTCTGCTCTCTCTTTCGCTCGAGAATCTGCACGATCAAGCTCGAACCGGACTTGCTTGAAATTCTCTGCTTTGACCAGCTCTGCAGCGGCCATTCGCTCTAGCTCCTCATCTCGTCTGTGATCTTTGTCCCTCTTCTTGCGTCTCTCTTCGGTGTTCTTGGGGCGACGTGTGAATTCGGGTGCTCCAGAGCTGGCATGAGACGAAGCAGAGCGGTCGGCAAAGTCGGCATAGTCAGCAGGGTAAAGACTATCTGGAGCATGTTGCTCCTGGGAAAATCCTTGGGGGGCGACGAATGTGGTGCGATATGAGGAAGTTCCGGGTTGGCGACGTGATGGTGAAGATGGGGCGGCAGTGGGTGGATTGTGTATAATGGTAGCAGGATATTTTGCAGTGCGCTGGGTTATAGGCGAGTCGTAGTCATCCGAAGTGACGTAGAGGGAAGGTGGATGGCTGGAACCAGTGAAGGATGAGGCCGATGACGTATGGCCGTGGTGGTAACCGTGGGTCACATTGGGGGTTGCGATGTAGCTGTTAGGCTGACTGAATGTAGCTGACGGAGGCAAAGGGGCTTCTGGGAAACCAGTGCGAATAGTATACGACGCATCTGAGCCTAGAGATTCAATGGCGGTATCATTCGACCCAATATAGGCAGTACCGAGAGACGAGCGGTTGTACCCCTTGGTAGAAACGGATACGGATGAATACTTCTTGCCTTTGTCTTTCTTGGAACCAAATTCAATGATGATCTCTGGTTTGATTGGTTTCGGTCCGTCTCGGATGGGAGGACGGGTACCACTTCCAGATGGACGACGTTGCTGAACCAAGTATGTTCCTGTGCCTTTTGGAGTTGGAGGGTTTATCGGAGAAGGAGTATCGTCACGGGAGGTGGTGCCTCTTTTGTGGTTGTATTCTGTAGTCCGTCTCTTTATTTTCGAGCACAGTCGCCCACCGCGGACTTTCTCACACGGGTACGGATCCTCGAACACAGAGCGATGCCCGTCAGCACTGATGTAGATGCGCTCCTCGATTCGGCACATGATGGCGATGAGGTGTTGGTAGCGTCGAGATCAGAACCTCAAGAGAAGATGATCCCCTGCCTCAACCCTTGCGATGGTTGGGCTGGAGGTATCGAGGCTGCCGAGGTTTTATTTGACCGGCTTAGCCGAATAAGATCCGGGCCGGAGAATGGGCAAAGTTGATTGCAGCCCGCAACGAGCAGCAGGTATGCTGGGTAGGTTGACGATGTATGAAGATCGAGAACTATGTGAGTCAATCGGCCGTTTCCTTTGTCTCGCGTGGTCTCAGATTCTAGTGGTGTTGGGGACTGACGGTATTTAAAGGAGCAGGTGATGACCCAACTGAGACAAGTCGCAGACAGGATGAGTGTACTCGTCACTTTGAAGAGGTGTGGACCCAAAAGCGCAAGAGTAAGAGCGGCGAGAGTGGGATAATAAGGAGCAAAGAGTGAAAAAGGATGACGCAAGAAGCTATGCAATTTTCAAAAGCAAACCGCAGCCCTACTGGATAAGGGCTTGTTTTGAGGACAGTGCGGCGTAGATTGATTGTAGCCTGGAGATGCGTGCAATGAGTGGACAAGGAAAATTTTACCAACCAGTGCCGAAACGAACGCGCGGAGAAGTAATAATGCCAGGCCGCATTGACGGGAAGTCCAGGAATGCATCAATTTGGTCTGGGCGTACTGGGTCCACTGTCTGGCTGCGTAGCGGTGAATTGCACAGCCTGCGAACGAGCGAAGACACCGCACAGCCACAAGTGGACCCTTGCCGTGACCGGTGTACTGTGCCTGAAGATGATAATTAGAGAACTAAAGTCGCTGTTATTGGGGAACGGATTTTCTTGTCCACCAGGCAGTCTGCTCATCCGTGCGGCCGCGACTGGGTGTCTCAGACTCGATAGGCAGCAATTACAAGCCTCCGCGCTCGAGCGCACCCTGCCATAGTCTGTCTCCCCAAGCTTAAGCTTCAGCTTCGGACAATTAGCTTTGCGAAAAGCCTTTTTGGTCGCAATATGGGGGCCGATCCTGATGGAAGAGACCTGGACGGTGCATTTTCAGCTGAAAGGACTGGCAAGTGGAGGCGGATGTTATGCAGTCATTCCCGTATCGCTAGGCAAGAGGCCCCAAGCCAGGCACCAGTTGCAGATTTGCTGATCGGCGCCCAATTCCCGATCATATTGCTTGCTGGATGGTGATGATATGGGTGTAGGGAAGTCTGCTTGGCCGCTCGACTGGCTGGTGGGGCATCAATGTGCGGCGGGCGCTAAAGGGATGCACCCACGCGAGTAGCAGAACGCATCGTTCGCAAGCTGGCCTCATGCACCGCATCCTCAAATTTCAACATTGCGATTATATTACGCCCTGTTTGTTCTTCCGTCTGATAGCACCCTCATCATCGCAAGGGAGCGCACTAAGATATCGTCTCTGTTCACTAGACTGGTATTCGAGAGGCGAGTTCTGCGCGCGTGAGCATCAGGCCCTGTTGCTGCCTAACCCCATCCGAAGTCGGGAAAGAGGATGGACAACGCTTGCTCGTGACAAATCAAGTTTCTGTCAGCGCTTTCCTTATACAGCTGCACCTTTCTGCTTTTAGCACGTCTCGTGTATGATGAGTGTCCAACTGCTTACAATTCGCAAACCTCACGACAAATCACTTCTTACAAATTTCTATACTTATTGGCTTCGAGTGCGCGAGTTACACTAGCTATCTCCAACTTCAAGCGTGGCTAACAGCCGATGCGAGCTGATTTCGTACTATTCCTTCTCCACTCTAGTTATTCTATTTATCCTATCTTTTCTCATGGCCTTAGTGAGCAGTCTAAAATACTAAAGGCAAATTTATTAATGTTTTAGAGAGCCTACTTCCCTAATTTCTTAGCGCAAGATAATCATCTTAGTAAATGAGGAGCTATGAATTCTCTATTTATTTGCGACACGCCATTATATCCTTACTTACAGATCTAGGAAGTAAGAGCCTAACTAGGGAAGCACTGCTGTAGCTTAAGCAGCTACACATCTAATTGCGGTAGCGCAGGATTTCTAACTATATCTACTAATATTCGAAAACCAGGAGAACAGATAATAATATGGGTGTAGCTGCAAACAAGTCTTAGGATTGTTTTTAATTATTTGTTAGAGTTTTTAGTAGATAAGGCGTGTTTATTACATACCCAAGTATCTGCAGACTAAGAACCGGCTAATCGATAATAGACACCGCAAATACCCGCCCACCTTTCTTCCTCAGCCACAACGCCTCGATAAACTAGGCTTAAGGCGTGCCGTGCCACACCGGATATCTGACTGTTAACCAGTCGCACACTAACTGCTCAGCCTCGCTTAAACTCTTATTTGTAGTCGTGTGATGGGCCTGCTGGGAACTCCAATAAGGAGTTATTTCAATTACAAAGCAAAGGTGCGAAAAGCGGTTGGACAACTCTTGCGAACGACTCAACATGCTCTACCGCCTATTTAAGGGACGGACTTCATAGTGAGCATGTTAGTCCATCGACTCAGCTCAAGAGTTGTTGAGCATGTTGGTGGCCTTGAACATCTGAGACAGCGGAGATGAGACCTTCGTACAAGCATCCGCTTCCGTTACTAACCTATTAAAAAGAAGGCGTAGCTTAGATAGTGAATGTTATTAATATTCCACCAGAGACCTGCTTCAAGGACGATAAAGTCTCTACTACGTTCGTCTACAAACGCTCTTGTCGCGCAGGGAATGACTGCATGTCCGTGCCTATTTTCCACACGGACTACGTATCCAGTATCTGCAGGCGTTGTCAGACATGCAAGTAAATTGATCTTATAGCAGTGTATGAAAAAAGGGCTGGATATACAGGGTCTAATCTTACCCATGTCTTAGAATGTTACATGCATATCTTACACATGATACACGCACGCACACACACACACCACCACCACCACCACCACCAGTACCACCAACCTCTCTAGTCCCGCCTAAACGGCTCCGGCATACCAGGCTCCGGTATTCCCCTCCCCTCATTTGTCAACCCCTCCAAAAAATTACTCATCTGCCTCCCCCTCTCACTCTGCTCATCCAACTCCTTAACCCCACTCTTGCCAATCGCGCCCCCCAAATCTTTCAGCGGATCAGCGTCAAAGTTCTCGCGCACTGGCGGAACATCATCCAACTCGCCTCTCGCCACCTGTATCTCTGCGCCCGTGCTCCTCTTCAACTTGATGTGAATGCGGCCATCATTCGTGACGGACCCAAACAGCGGTTGAACGAGCAATTTCTTACCGCCCACCGTCTCAATATCCAGCGTCTCCACATCCGCGGCATTGCTGATATTCGCTCGGCTTGCTAGACTCGTGTCCGCGCTGCTGAACTGGTCGTTAGCGACAAATCCTGCGACACCGAGTCTAGCGTATTTTTCCTTCTGGCCCGCTGGGGTGCGCGACTGGATAACGCGTGCAGGAACGGGGGCGGGAGAGCTTTGGGGTCCGAGAATGGGATGGTTGGCGATGTACGCTTTTGTGCGGAGGTAGCCGAGGCCGGCGCTGGGGTGGGTGGATAGGGGTGCGGAGTCTTGGTCGAAGGTGTATTGGTCGATGTCGCGGTTACTAGCGTCTTGGGCGTAAGCTTTGTACTTGAATTTGATGGCTGGAAGCTTTAGGAACGGCAGGATCAGTTTGCTGACGAGTTTGGAGCTGAGTGGGTTTTCTGCTGTTTCTTTCCGGAGGGCCTTGATGCCAGCGTCGACTTGGGAGGCGGTGATGTGGCGCCAGGCCTTTTCTTGCTGCTCGTGCCAGACTTCTGCTTCGGCAATGTCCATGGGCGCTGTTTGGCCGGCTTTGGAGGCAGCGAGGCGGCGGGTGGTATAGATTTCGTTCTTGACGAATTCAACGAGGTAGGCGTGGAATTCCTTCTTGCGGCCGGCGAGTTGCTTGCTGAGGTAGGCGACAAAGTCGTCGGCGCTCATGCCCGGTAGCCAGGGTCCTTCGTGTTTCCAGCGCTTGGTGTTGTGAACGACGGGGTCTACGGGCGGGGGCGTGAAGGGCGTGAAGGGCAACGGCGGTTCGGCGACAGCTTCCCCTGCGGAACGCTGTTTGGACCTCCGTGTCTTCGTGCGCCCCCCTGGGATACTCTTCCCCAACGCCTTCAAATAAAGCCCCGCCTCGTCCAATCCAACCTCGGTATCATAACTCGTAGTATCATCCCTCGTCTCAAACGCGCCCACGGGCGGCGTCCCACTAAGGTCCTGATCCCGCATAGCAGTCATGCCCTTCATCATCGGCACACCCATCTCCTCCCACTTCTGGCGCGTCCGCACATGATCCGCCGCTGAGTCGAAATCCGTCACATGCTCAATAGTATCCAGCTGGTTGATCCTGAGCACGGGGTCGCTGACCTGGACAAGGTAACTCCGACTCGGCAGCGGTCGCTTTAAACCCCAGTCTCCGCGGGCGAGCGAGGATTTTGTGGTGGTGATGGCTTGGTGGGTGGGGTAGGGGAGGGTAGCGCTGGCGGAGGCTTTGGTTATGCCTGCGCCGTAGGTTTCGCTGACGAGGGGGCGGGGGAGCGGGTTCGGGAGGGAGAAGAGGCGCGAGTTGCGGAGGAGATGAGCGGTAGGGGAGAGGGATTGGCGATTTAGTGCCATAGTGGCGGTGCAGCGGCGTGGGCAATGGCTGCGGACGTGTGGTGGTGAGGTGTGGAAATGTTGGACATGGAGTTTGCGGCGAAGGGGTCTGTGCGCGACACTTCCGCGTCCTGTGATGGGTGAATTCACACGATGATTGGGATGGAAAGCACAAGCATGAGATATTGTCAGGATTGGTGAGTCGATGAGATATAAGCTGTGTATTGTATTCCACGCCCTGACCTATAGCCACTTCGCCTCGCTTGTTCCATGTCTACTTGAAGATCCTTCTATATGCAAGTGTCTCTGCAGCAGGTTGTTCATTTTTGCATGCCAGCGTCTGTTTTGAAGTAGAAGCAATGGTCTTACATGGTACTGCTCGTTGGAAGCGGTCTTGGTGCTTGGCTCGAGGTCATCAGGTACGCAAAGGAGAGGCTGGTTTTAGATGCAGGATTTCGTCTGTCGTCCCAACTCATCCGGGCAGGAGCTTGTCCCAGTCTTGCGCATCGTCCTCATCCTCGTCATCGTCTCGGTCTTTTCGGTTGATGCGCGGGACATGGCCTTCAATGGCCATAGTGTGGTCAGAGGCCTGTGCAGGGAGCGATGGTGGCTGCGGCGGTGCAATGCTAAATCCACGCTCCATGATCTGGTCCTGGATCAGGTCTCCGTTCGCCTTGCTCAGCTGTCCAGGCTTCTCTCCGCGCTCAAGCGCCAGGTTTGCCATCGCATCGGCTTGCGCTGCCCACGCTGCATCGAGAAGCTCTTTATCGTCATCGGACGTGCTCGCGCCTTCCTGCTTTAGACGCAGAGGCAGCGCTTTGTGGTGCTCCTCTGCGTTCTCCACCATAAGCTCGATCTTCTCCCCGAGACCACCCTGGCGCATCCATGCCGGGTCCTCGCTCAGCTGCACCTTGACATACAGCGCCCGCTTCGCGCAGTCGTCCGAGCACCACACTTCCAGCACCTTCCTTTCCACTATCTGCACGCCGTGGTCGGTATCCACAAACTGCTTGCGTGCGGTCGATCGCGCCTTCCGCGTCGGTCGCGAGCACAGCGCATATCCGCACCGGTCGGCGATGTTACGCTCCTCGATGAGTGCGTCGTAATCCGAGGGCTGGAAGATCAAGACGGCGTCCTGGAAGTGGCTGGCGTCGGCAGGCGAGGGCCGCTTGGCGTCGGCGTTGGGCGAGGCGGGAAAGTCCATCAGCGTCATGATAGCCTCCAGCACGTCTCGCTCCACGCGCTTGCGGTCCTCGAGCGCGTTGGCATGGTGGAGGGCGACTTTTAGGTGGCGCGGGTCTGCGGGCTTCTCAGCCGTCTTCTTCAATATCGACTTGGGCGGCATGTCCATGTCGTGGGGTTGGTGTGAAGTGGACGGCCACTGTTAGGCGGCGGCGCCAAGCAGCGGATGCGGGGGCTGTCCTGGATGGCTTCGTCACCGAACACCACGAGGCACCGCCCCGAGCTATATGGGTGTCTGCAGTGCATGGTAGGACGCCCTGATTCCCCGTGCCTTCCGCATTGCCCCAGAAGTTGACACTGGCGTCATCGCAGCTGCCTCCGAGACCCGCCGTGTACCACGCCTCAGAGCCCCGACGACCCTGTTGTAGCGCAATTCGGCAGGGACTGCAGCTGTCACCCCCATTGAGCACCCAACACCTCTAGCTGCAGCCGCTCTTTGTCCACCGACCGCCCATCCACTATGTACAAGGTCAAGGCCGTGTACGACTACTCGTCGCCCCACGAGGACGACCTCGACTTCAAGACGGGCCAGATCATCGCCGTCACCGAAGAGGAGGGCGACGACTGGTACGTCGGCGAGTATGTAGATGATAGCGGCACGAAGCGCGAGGGCCTCTTCCCCCGGAACTTCGTCGAGAAGTACGAGCCGGCGCCGCCGCCTCGGCCCAACCGCACATCGCGATACAAGCCAATGGAGCAGCCCGCGGCACAAGAGGCACCCACCACGCCTCAGATGCCGCAGCAGGCGCCCGCGCCCGTACTGCGAGAGGAGCCTGAGCTACCCAAAGCCCACCAGCTTCCTCCGCTGGAAATCCCGCAGGCTGCCAAAGCGACGCCCCTGCCCATGTCGCCCGCACCTGCGTCTAGCGCCAGGCCTCAGGAGCAGCAAGACCCACCAGAGACCGTAAAAGCTACTCCAGCGGGCAAAAAGGGCCCTCCACCCATCGCCGCCAAGTCCAATGCTTTCCGGGACCGTATCGCGGCTTTCAACGCGCCTGCTGCTGCGCCCATCCAGCCTTTCAAGCCCGCCGGTCCTCCGACCAACTTCATCAAGAAGCCCTTCGTCGCTCCCCCGCCAAGCCGCAATGCCTACGTGCCTCCTGTCCGAGAGGCTCCGCAGGTCAAGACATACCATCGAGAGGAAGACCCGGAGATTGCAGAGCGCCAAGCGCAGGACCTCAACGATGCCGAGCGAGCCGGACTCGTTGCCCATGATGCGCCGAAAGCCAACGAGGGCGAAGAGGAAGACCAGCCAAAAGTCAGTCTGAAGGAACGCATTGCCCTTCTGCAGAAGCAGCAGCAGGAGCAGGCCGAAAGGGCGGCTGCGATGCACAAAGAGAAGCCAAAGAGACCACCCGTGGCCAAAAGGACCGAGTCCCACGACTTTCGTGCTGAAGACAGCGAAGACACTGGCCTGGAAAGGGTGGCCAGTGGAGCATCGAGGAATCGCATCTCCATGGACCATGCCCGACCACCGCGAACTTCGCATGACATTAGGTCTCCAGACTCGCAAGACCACCACCGTGAGCCTGTCAGCGAGAATGATGCTGACCAGTCGGCCGCCGGCGACACCGAAGATGGCGGTGGTGAATCGACAAGTGTTGAAGATGATGATGATCGATCGAAGAGCAGACACCCACCGCCTCCGCCGCCCAGAGCTCCTGCTGCACCTTCGCAGGAGCCGAATGTTGGGGACGAGCAAGACGTCGAACCAGAGGAAGACGAAGAGGAAGACGAGATGGATGCCGAGACAAGACGGAAACTGGAGCTGCGAGAGCGCATGGCAAAAATGAGCGGTGGCATGGGAATGCCGGGCATGTTTGGTGGCATGTCAATGGGTGCTCTTCCGCCAAAGAAGAAGTCCACCGCAGAGAAGAAGGCGGAAGACAACGAAGAGCACATCTCGCAGCAGCAACGAGTTCCCATGTTTGCCATACCTGGAATGGCATCCGTCCGGAGTCCAGAACAGGAAGACAGACAGTTGTCGGTGGAGAAGGAGGACGAGGTGCTGTACCCAGTCACAGGCTCTCGTCGAGCAGACGAGGTACCCGACGTCGAGGATGTGACGCCGCAGCCTATTCAGCGAACCCCTACTGGCGAGCGTGCACCGCCCGTTCCATCAGACAGTAAGTTTCTCATCCCGCGCAAGCCGGTTGACGCAATTGCTCGCCAAACTATCGACTGCCTCCAGCTGCCATCTTCCGAGACTGTGTCCAAAACATACATTGCATGCGACGGCATCTCGGAATATGTCATGACTGTGAGCGTGTCTAGTATGTTGGTGTAATCTAGAGTAGTCTTTCAGCGAGTATCTTCACCCACATGCTGACACCCTGTAGGACGACCTCTACCTCCCCCAGTACCATTAGCCTGTAAGTCCATCTAGCCTCATCTCTCTCGCAGAACTCAGCTGATAATGTCATTTAGCCCGGCCTGTGCCGTTTCCACTGCCACAGGTCATGTCTCCGGGTCCGGGATCGGAGTCTGGTGATGAGATGACAGATGGAGCTACTGCCATGTCACCCAAATCACCATCTGCTCCTTTCCCGCCACCTACGAAGCGGAGCTCATACTTGGCTTCAACTGACCACTCGTACGGCTCGCCTGACAGGCGCGTATCGCCCATGTCTTTCGCGAGTCCCACATCAACATCGGCAAGCCGTCCGCCTCCCCCGCCTCCGCCTACTCAGGCACCCCCATCTCGCCACGAGGATCTACCAATAAGGAACCTAGATCGAAACGAGGGCGAGACCGGCTATGAAGGCGATTATGACACTGACATTCCGCTCGGTGCGAGCCACAAAGAAGCGTTGAAGTCTCATGGGAGAGAGTCAAGTGCGGAAGATGGCACTCTAACTGATGAGCCCATCTCAATACGGTCGCCCGCTATCCCACATGGTATGCCGCCTCTTCCTCCGATTGTTCCACGTGCGGTACCCCCTCCACCGCATCATCGAGCGCCCAGTCGCTCGTCAACAGACGGTCCACGTGGTGCACCTCCTCTACCGCCAGTGCCCCCACCGACTCGCAATGCACTGATGGACGAAGACGATGAAGACTATGATCCGTATCGATACACTGGCCCTCCTTCGGCCGCGGCACCTCCAGCTCCAAGAGGAATGCCGCCCCCGCCACAAAGTCAACCGCCACCTCCGCAGAATCGGCCACCACCCCCTATGCCACCCTCGATGCCACCGATTCCACAGCAACAAGCTGCCGAATTATCAGACGAGGATGATTTGTACTCTTCCCCGCAGCCGCGTAAGTCTCACGACCGGCCGCCACCTCTACCGCCCCAGGCTCCACCACACCAACATGCGCCGCCGCCTCTACCACAACATCAAGCACCTCCGCTTCCGCCTCAAGAGAGAGCAGTACCACCACCTCCGCCTCAAGAGAGAGCAGTACCACCACCTCCGCCCCAAGAACGTCCGGCCCCATTCGTTCCGTCGGTCGATTCGCAACCTCGAGTGTCTACGGGTCGGAAGTCGCTGGATGCAGGTCGTGCGCTGGCAAGCCGAGTCTCTTCGGATCAGCCGCGTCCTCTTATGAACCAAGACTTTATCGCAAGCGACATTGACCTCGGAGCTTCATCCCATTGGTGGACGCAGCCCAACTTGCTTCCTCCATCGCTGCAAAGTCGCAAGGACGTGCTTGTCGAAATGAAAGAGTCGCAGTCCGACAATACTGTTGAGAAACTCATCTACGTTCTCTACCTCGACTACTCGCAAACCATTGTATCTGCTCACTTCGAGGTCAACAACGTGTCTGACGTTGAGTTCGATCAGCAGCATAACCCGCCGCCTCCTCGCCAGCGCCCAGATCAGCTTGAGAGCGCTTACGAGCAGTTTGGTCGTCAAATCGCCAAGGTGGTTGAATCGAAGCAGAACACCGTTGTTGGGAACGGTACACCACACGGCCTCATCGATGAACTCCTCAAACCCTACAAAGATGCGCTACCTCCCGTCTCGACGCGTGCCTTTGGCGCCCTCGTCTACGCAAACCTGGCAAACGCGTCTACGCAGTCGTATGACGAGATTCGCCCTGGTGATATTATCAGCTTCCGCAACGCAAAGTTCCAGGGCAAAACTGGGCCCATGCATGCTAAATACGCTGTGGATGTCGGCAAGCCTGATCACGTTGCTGTGGTGGTGGAGTGGGATGGTAGTAAGAAGAAGGTAAGGGCATGGGAACAGGGTCGGGAGCATAAGAAGGTGAAGCCCGAGAGTTTTAAAATGGGTGATTTGCGCAGTGGGGAGGTGAGGGTTTGGAGGGTGATGAGTAAAGGGTGGGTTGGGTGGGTGTAAAAAGGGTGGGTTGAAGGCGGAAGGGGCAACGTGGAGGAGGGAAAGGAGAAGTGTAATTAGAGGCTAGGGAATGAGTTAAGGTAGTACTTTGTACAGTCTGTTCTATAGGCGTTGTTTTGAGGCCCAGGTTACATTTTTACTGCTCTCTGTGGTGTGTGTTTTGTGCTATAGACGTTCTTCGTCAAAGTCGCGTTGCGCCTTGTTCATGACTTTAACACTTTACTTAACCCTATGCCTTGGTTAAGAGTCGAGCCCTTAGCT
>ML976063.1:140415-159969 GCA_010015635.1 Clathrospora elynae
AAGGTTATAAATACCGTGCTATCTATACCCAAGTAGCTTTTAACAACTATTGACCTTCTTCCGTTAACATATTTCAATTATATCTACAACCCCTTTTCAGTCCGTATACGCCACCTTCCCCGGAAGCACCTCCTCCAAAAGGCCCAACCCCTCCAACTTGTCCACTAGCGCAAAAAGCTTCAAGTCGCACCCCTTTGCCGCCGCAAAAGCCACAGTAACAGGCTGCCACTCCTCCCTCAGCGTATACGGACTCCAATACTTGACCTGTCCAATCGGCACCACAATCTCCGGAATGCCTGCATAATTCGCGAAAACGCCGTTCCAGTAGTAGCTCGCGACACCGCTTGGGCTGTAGGTCACTTTCTCCATGCCTGGCGCAATGTGGTAGCTGTGTGCGAAGAAGGCCTCGCTGCATGTTTTGTCCGAGGATTTGGCGACGTGCGCATTCCACCACTTGGCGAAGAGCTCGCGCCTGCGGGCCGAGTCTGGGTAGCGTGCGATGGTAGTTTCGTTGAGGGCGTCGTACCATGTACTGTTAACGGGGGGGTCGGAGGGGAAGTGCGAACCGTTATTGCGGGCTGCGTACAACTCGCTGAGCTCCCTGCCTATCTTATCATGGAATTGGAGGCTGTTTTGGTCGGAATAGACGTATGTCATGTAGCTCGGTATGGACTCGCCGTTTGAAGGCCCGGTCGACAGCCATGCCTTTGTTACGTTGATGGAGGATGTTGTCATGTTCAGCGCGGAGGATACTTTGGAGAAGAATTGGAGTTTCATGGCTTCGGCTTCTGGTTGCACTAACGCTGGTTCGTCGGCATAGTAGAGGAAGCTGCTCGGTAAGGGCGATTCTGCCGCAGCCTCGAGAGATGTATCTTTAGTCCACCACTTTCCGAGTCTGGTAAATATGGATGGTGAGCGCGTCAGGAAGCCAGGTGTATCTTGCTCTGCGATTGCCACCAGGATTCCTGTCAGATTGAAGATACCATGACTTGGCTTGTAGCCATACAACCCACCAAAGCGCGCTGGAAAACGAACGCTACCGCCCGTATCTGAACCGATGGCAAAGTCGACCCAGTCATATGCTGTAACCGCTGAGCCGCTGCCACTCGAGCTTCCACCAGTTGTCTGGTAGCCATCGCCGCGTGAGTTCCATGGATCATGGTAATCGATCTCTTCACCATTGTTAGGCGCGCCCAGCGCAAAGGCAATCGTGCGTGTCTTCCCTATCAATTGCGCACCGCCAGCCAAGGACTTCTTGACCGTATCTGTGGTGTAATTCTGCGGGCCGTACACTTGATAGTAGGCTCGTGAACCCCCGGATGTCTTCAGCCCTTTGACGTGGAAGATGTCTTTGACTGCAAACCTTAGACCAGCCAGAGGTCCGGAATCCTCGGTAGTGACAGCCGACGCAATCCTAGACGGGACAATGATGGCTGGCATGCGGGTACCTGGTATGGATACCTGCATTGTAAAATGAGCTCCGTCGGATGATGTATTGGGTATTGAACCGGACATGAATGCTTCGTATTGATCTTCATTCAAGCCATAGACAGGCGTGATATCAGCCACGGTCTCGTCTGGGGACAAGGTCAGAACGTAAGGACCATTAGGTAGACTGCTTGGCGTGGATATCGAATAAAAATTTGAAGATGCGGAGAGACCTGTGAGGTTGTATGTATCTGGGAGGAATATATGGGTCAAACTGCTGTTCGAGACAAAGTCCGCTAATGAGGTCAGATCCACTGCGCATGTGATGGTGGTAGACTGCACGTAGATACACTCTGTGAACTGTAAAGAGTTAGTAAGATTGTCACTCTTAATTAATTACAGCTTACCTGCTCTTCAGACCACACATCGTCCTTGATAGCACGATACTGTGCGAGCTGAGCATCAAGCGTCGTACCTGACAGCTCGCCGTCCACCGTCATAACGGTGCACGGCAAGTACACCGTGCTTTTACGTCCATTAATGCTGCGTTTGTTCAACGCTTCGGGCGCAACGCCAGCCGCACTTTCGAGAGCGAAGGTTGTTGTGTTGAGTCCAAGTGGTGCCCAAAAGTTGCTTTCGCCGTATTTCCAGATCAACGAGTGATAGTCTGGCGTGATGGCTGCCCTAGCAGTCTGCGAGAGCAAGATCGTGATCGTGGAGGCCCCGAAGATACGCATTGTTGTGAGCAGTGTCGCACTGGCTGTTGCGGCACCCGGAGATGTACATCAGGGTCATTTTGTAGTCCGAATGACTCGTAATCGCCCGCTCCATGACGTTTAACAGTCATTCATCCTGATGTTGTCTGCCCAGCGGCGATTGTTAGATAAGAGTACTGCTATCCTTAAGATCCACATTTGCTTTACCCATATAGGCGTTGAGGCTCTTGGCGTACCAATGCCGGGTGAACGTAACCGATGGGTGGTTATCGCACTCCACACCCCACTTTCGTCGCTGAGTCATTGTATGCTCTCAAAAAGACCATTTCCAGGGTATGGGGTCGGTTTTGCGCAATTGCAGGAACATGTTCATTAATGTGCATAGGTAGTTAGCATAGTCCTTGCCTGATGAAGGGTGTGATGTGTCCGGGCGTCCACAGTACTGTAGAAGAGCTTGGAATGGCACGATATCGATAAGCACAGGTCTTAGACGACCATATACCTTACGTACACCATTAACGGCATGATCTCCATCGCTGTTACCGTACCCAGAAGTATAAAAATGGGCGGTGGTATCGTGCTGCCTGTGTTGTCTTGTACAGATGCAAACGCATAGGTAGTGTCAGCCACCGTATGGGCCTCAGGGTATATGACCCAGAAGTATAAAAATGGGCGGTGGTATCGTGCTGCCTGTGTTGTCTTGTACAGATGCAAACGCATAGGTAGTGTCAGCCACCGTATGGGCCTCAGGGTATATGACCCAGGTTCCATCCCATCTTCTCTCACTCACAGGCTAGTACGTACAGGGCTTAGCGCCCAAAACGTTAGCCCTCGGTTATATAGATCATAGTTTCCGTAGCACCAAATACGACACGATTCTCCCATGTCCTAAACCTAGTGCTACTGACAGGTAGCTCTCTAACTGCAGCATCCGTAAACGACAGAATTCCATCTTTACAACACCAAAATCTAGCAACACCGGAAAAACTTCCCAAACTACAACAGCGTTTCAGTCTTTTGGATGCAACCAAATGCGGAACAATTAACAACGCCTCAATATAGGTATGGGGCTACTCAAACACTCTTCACTGAGAATTCCTGCCACTGTCCGGGCTAGGTGAGCGTTTGCGCTTTCGGGGCGAAGACTCTCGTTCATATCTCGGTAAACTCTTCTCTTCAGCATAGCGGTCAGTATCGCCCTCATTGAGATCAGTATCCTCCATGGAGAAGGAGATGCCTGTGTGCATAATAGGGGCGACCGATGAGGCTTTAATTAATATGGTAGGCGCTACCTCTTTCCTTGGAGTGCCAGCTTCTTCCGCAGGGAGAGGCTCGTGAGATTTGGTGTTTTCCACGTTGAAAACTTGGCCCTTGTTTAGCACACGGGCTTGCCGCTCTTCTCCCATGCCGGCTGTATTTTTTAATGCCTGCTTAATTGGAGTGTTTTCTTCAGGCTTTGTGTGTTCATCGGTAATGTCTGTCTCTGCCAAAGAGAAGGAAAGACCTGTATGCATCTGAGGAACTCCTCCGCCAGTCACTGGATTGGAAGAACGGGAGGCATTCCCCTGAGCCACAGTGGATGCACCCGCGGTAAACGGAGTCGTTGAAGCAGTGGGGGATACTTCATCTAGCGATGACTTCCCGTGTGCGTCATTCTTGGTTTTCCCAGACAATTCTTTCTCCTGGGCAGACTTGGTTTCATTTTGCCTATCTTGATCATCCTGCTTCTATTTACGTCAGCACTGGAATACAGTACATATATATCTCTGATGTGAAGGGGCTTACCTGTTGCATTTCCGCTTCAAAAGTATTTACTATGCTTACCCAATGTTGAACTAGCGTCTGGCGGGACTTCCACTTTGAAGGTCCTAATCCCCTTAGCCGTGCGCACTCTTGCCACGATCTAGGACGAAACTGTGCTATGCTTCGCAGAGCAGAATCGGTGGCAAGACGTCGGATTGGTCGATTATAGATCTTGGCCTCTGATCGGCGTGAAACTACCAGACGGGCATATAGCGCTTGTGATTCAGAATCAAGATCATTTGCTATCTCCTCATCTTCCTCTTGGGAAAAGAACCACTGGACGTCCCGACTACTTGCTTTTGGAAATAGCGGCTCCAATGGTATTACTCCCGGCTTGGGAAACCCGCCTGGGATAAATATTAAATATTCCTCCGCAGGTGCCGGCAGCGGTGGACATGGAAGCATCTTCAGCCGCTTCACGTTCATCCGGTGGAAGAGCATGATGCCTGCGTATCCATCCGCAGCTGCATATGCTTCGCGCCCCGAGTCAAGAGGCTCCAGCCATTCCGTGTGCATATCCTCGTCTTTGGCCAGGGTAAGCCCTGGGAAGTGGTAATGGACAAGCTGCTTGAGTTTCATGTAATAGGTCATGAAATCACATTCCCTTGGATCGGTCAATCGGTGTAAATGACTCAACTCCAAGCCACCCTTGGGTATAAGTCCAAAGTAGGTGGAGAGGCGCCATAAGTCACCAATGATGTTCACACCGGTCTTTCGTATTGCCGGATTTTCGATCAGCTTCCGCAGTGAGGGAGCCAGAAGTTCTTCGGGTGTATCACCTTGGTGCCGACCGATGTGAAAAAGTGCGATCTTTTCCTCGCTCGCGACTTGAATCATTGCCACACGCTCTTGTAGCGGGCGGGGACTGGGCTCTTTCTCAGGGTACGAAGAAACTTGCAGGATGCTTGAGTAGATCCATTCCATGTCGAAGCCCACGACGCTTTCGCCGAGAAAATGCTGAGCCGCTCGTTCGGATGTTGCACGATTGTCGCTGTAAAATACCTCTGGTTGTTGGTTCCGTGGTCCTCGGAAGAAGGTATGACTGAATGGGATCGATTTGCTGCTCACTGGCTGGTGAAGCTGGAATGAGTAGGGCCGAGTGGTATCCACGATGACATTTGATGCGCTCATTGTGCTTGGAGGTGCTGGAGTCGTCTCTGGTAATGTTGGAAATAAAATGAGAGGAAAGGAGCCTTGAAGAGGACCCTCAAGATGAAAAATAAGAACGCAAGGGGATCTTGGTGGGGCAACCTTTGCTTCTTCTGTTCTTGCGAGGACCAACACCCACGAGCCCTGCCGCCTGCGTCCGCAGTCGTTTCCCCCTCAACCAACAACCACAATCACACCAATAAATCCAATTATTTGCACCGTCTCCGGGCGCATACATTATTATTCGAGCTTTGCGATCTGAAGGCTATTCAATCGTTGTTTTCGATCACCCTCTCCGGAGGGGTAGGTGGTTTGGCTGCAGCACCTATAGTACTCGCAGCTATCCTATCCAATGCAATCGCTACATTGCCTCGTATCTGCACGCACGACAGCATCTGCAGCACCTGTAATACCTACATTTTCTCTGTGGCGAGCGATCTCTTGTTTCTTTTGCTCGGAAATACGCCCCATAACACAGGCTTATCTCTCATACGCCCGGTGGTAGTAGGTAGGTACTAGACTCGTAGCGCATGCGCTGTATTTCCTTGGCTCTGAAATAGGGCACCACACGCTCTTCGTCTCTTTACACCTTAACAGAAACATCAACCAAAGAGCCTAATATGCGATTCGCGTCAGTCACATCCTTCGGCTTCTTGCCAACAGCCATAGTCGCGCAACACTTTTTCGAGCTACCTAACTTCAACGTCACTCAAGCTTTACTAGATAACGGCGTCGGGCGTTCTGCTATTTCAAATATAGTAGAGCTTACTAAAAGATCTCCCACGGGCTCCTGCTCGGTCGCTGTAAGTTCACAATTTCGCGTTCTCGCTTCAATACGTGCGCATGACCTTCCAGCACTGATTCGTCACGTAGTGCAACTCCCTCAAAGTCATATTCGGCGACGCAAAAGTCGAAACTCGGGAAGAACCAGCCTATGATGTGACGATCGGCTATTTCTGGTCGGCGCAGCAGCAAGAGCCAAAGCCACACTGCGTGTTCAAGCCTGAAGGAGCGCTTGATGTCTCAACACTTGTATTATTATCTCGTTTCACCCAGTGCCCTTTCGCAGTGAGAAGTGGAGGCCATGCAGCCTTCGCAGGCGCATCAAGTATCGACGGTGGCATTACCGTGACTTTCGAGCGGATGAAGCAGATCACTCTTTCAGAGGATAATAAAATCGCTTCCATCGAGCCTGGTAACCTCTGGTACGATATATATACGACCCTGGCCCAGGACAACCTCGCCGTAGTAGGTGGGCGCGTCTCCGCCATTGGAATCGGAGGTCTCACAACCGGTGGCGGCATATCGTTCTTCGCAAACACATATGGCTGGGCATGCGACAAAGTAGCATCTTACGAGGTCGTCACTGGGTCTGGCCGTATCGTCACCGCTAGCCCTAAAACATTCCCAGACCTATATTTCGCCCTAAGAGGTGGCGGCAACAACTTCGGTATCGTCACGAAGTTCAACCTCGAAACATTCGCCCATGGCCCACAAATGTTCGGCGGGCAAAGAAGTTTCTTCAATACCAGCTTCCCAGCCGCAATCGATGCGTTCGTCAACTTGGGTGTGAATGCGGCGGATGATCTCAAGGCCGCGCAATATCTGGCCATTGCACTGGACGCAGCTACGGGTACTAAAGTCGCGGTCGCGGCACTTGAATACGCAGATCCAGTCCTTGATGCCCCGGTCTTTGAGGAGTATCGCAATATTCCTGCATTTGCGGATACAACCCAGCTCAACACCCTGGCGTACTTTACTCAGGAGCTCAGCATCAACAACCCGAATGGCTACCGCGAAACCTACTGGACTGCGTCATCGATGTTAGATAGGCAGATGGTTGAATTCGTGTTCAATGTTAGCTTTGAAGAGTTTGCGAAGATTCAGGATGTGGCTGGAATCATACCGGCGAACACCCTCCAAATCATCACCGTCCCGGTACTCGAACAGATGCAAAAGAAGGGCGGAAACGCACTCGGTCTCTCTCCTTCCGATGGTCCTATCTTTTTCATCAATTTGAACAGTCGCTGGGACAACATTGAGGATGACGAGCGCGTGCTGAAAGCGAACGCGAATGTGGTGAGGAGGATGCAGGAAGAGGCAAAGAGGAGGGATATGGTGAACGACTACTTGTACATGAACTATGCGAGTCAGTTCCAGGATGTCATTGGAAGCTATGGGAAGAGCACAGAGAAACTCAGGCGCATTGCGAGGAAGTACGACCCCACTGAAGTTTTCCAGAGGTTACAGCCAGGGTACTTCAAGCTGAATGGGCCGCCTAATACAAACTGGCCGTGAGCAACATCACGTTTGCTGTCTTCCCGCCTGAACACGTGAAAGATGATCGGTATGCTTTGTAGTATCCTTTGATAGCAGAGGGAACAGCAGTACGCTCTAACTCAATGACACATACAGTTAAAGGTAGCCTGTATATCTTCGCGGTACTTGATCATTTCACATTCGGTTCTTAGTGTAACTTGAAGCTCTCCAGGATTCACTGTTCCTTGATGGTTCAAGAAGTTCTGGCTGGTTGAACAAGGTCGCACGCGATTTGTGGCAATATATGGTTGTCATCAGAGGGCGGCTCAAAATCGTCGGGTACATCAATCCGGGTACTTTCAACGCCCATCATGCTGAAATAATCCCATGAATACACAGACCGGTTATCAATGAGCCGAGACCGGTCGGAAAATTTGAGTCTGTCGTTGCTGGTGACGACGGCCCCGCGAAGCTTGTGGCGCTGATTTCTTTCCGCATCTCATGGAACCATATTATTCGGACGCCACTCGACTTACAATCTTAGTCTCAGAGTGGTGGAATTTTCATTGGCGTAAGTGTACTGTGCAACGAGCTCTTTTCCTAGAGTATATTCTCCGAATCTGGTAGAAACATGGCCTCTATACGTAATAGAAAGAGGGTCCTTTGTTCGGGAAACCCTACCGGCGACCTTGGATGCAGGTAATATACAAGCTCTTGGTCAAGCTTAGCGTGGTTACTTGCAAACGGGCGAACCTTCTCCAACTCTTGGACCCTCTCTCACCTGCAATCACGACATCGGCGCAAAACCTTCTTCTCACGGGAAGACGGTTTTTGAAACCGAGTTTTCAACATTACCTGGATACACACTCAAATGCCGACGGCCGCCTGAAAGATCCAAGAAAACCTCCACAGAGCAGGCCTCACATCCCACCACGATGGCAAAAGACGAGTACCATCAATCCATACCGCGGTTCCTCCTCCTCCACTTCGAATACGACTATGTCCTCGACAAGAAGACACAGCAAGCAACAGCCCGGCAAGCGGATGTACGAAGACGATAAGGTGCTCAACGCCGTTGACCTCACCAAAGATGTCCTGGACCTGGTCGAGCTGCCATTCAAGCGCACCTTCCGCTGGACGAATATGTAAATGGACGATAATGCTTTTATTCCGGATGAGCGTCGAAGTGTTGAAGAAGAGCTGAATAAACTTGAAGGCATCGCGGCTCCAAATTTCAAGAAGATCAAGGATGCGCGCGCAGCCGGCAAAGCGGATATCTGGCCCTCACTTGCCGAGAAAGGCGAGCTCACAAAGTTCGTCTTTGTCATGAGGTATCGTAGCAGCCTGTTTTTTTGGCCGATACAACCATCAGCATCTAGAAGACTACAAGGGAAACGACTAGGCCAAATTTTTGGAATACTGTCACAACAGCAAGATCAAGCGTCCACTAGGTGTGGCTCCATATTCTTGTCAAGATCATCAAAATTACTATCGACCTAGAAGGGGGATTGGTCCTCGACCCTACAAGCTAGTATCTACCCTCCCGATGCCATTTGGGTACAATTGATCATGGAGAACATATATCCTGTATTGTGCACACAGAGCCGCCGCGAAGAAGAGTTCCTTCTTACCGAGCATTCATTCTATCTACAATAAGGATCGATCAGCACCCGATTCGACTCTTTTACGACGACTGTCGTCTGTGTCATCTCACCACGTATTGCCCTCCTTCTGCGAAGCGAGTTACTTTCCGAGCAGGCAGAGGGGGAAAGACCCAGCACTGCGATAGAAGAGGGAAGAACAACTTGCGAAGAATGTGGGACAGCATGTGTACCCTGATCATGCCAAATCTTTACTCGAGGATCTACCCGCCAATAGACCACGCAGCGCTCACGACAACGACGGACTAGCCTGCGCCGAAAATCACTGCTTCAGATTTGTTTCCATGAACAGCAAATAATTCCAGAAGGTCAACTCGGTCATTCTGGAGGAAGCCTACGATTTATCCACTATCGTGTTCAACTCTAGGGAGGCGTTAGAGGTCGCTCTGCAAGCCTACTTCAGCAGGCCTGTCGACAGAGGTCACTACACGATGAAGACAGTCACTGGGAACAAGAACAACCTAGAGCTATTGTACCTAGAGAAGTTTGAGTTTGTTGCCCGAAAGCTCAAGTCCAGTGTTAAGGCGAAATACAATGCCACAGGCGGTAAGGGTGCAGATTCAGACTCCGGTCATCGAAAATAAGACACAGGGAACTAAGACCCACCCCTACAGGCTGGCCGTCATCAAGGCCCTGAAAGCCTTCAAACTCCCTGGCAACGAGCCTCTGGAGGTCTGCGAGACATTTCTCATGCTAGTCGGTCGCTTGCTCAAAGGAAGCCTCAATGGCGACGACATTCGTACCTTGAACGACGAGTCCATAGGTCGAACCGGGCGCACACTCCCTGGAGTCGTGCTTAAGGATCTCCGAGCCATCGCTGGAACACAGGAGAGCGACATGGCCAAGAAACTCCTCACTATTCCAAAGGTGGTTGGGAGGCGGTTTGGGGCCTGATCGCGTATGCGGAGACCAGGCGCCTTGGCCAGAATATAGATGCCGCTCTCAAGGCCTTCGTCACCTATGGCTATATCGCAAACGTAGAAGAAGAAAAGACGCTGTGCGAACAATTCCTCGTCGATGTCGGCACAAGACAGGGCGGGTTCGGGCCGTTTGCCACACTCTATATCCCTTTACTGATCTCGCTCCGATAAACCTATTGACAGATAGGTATCTCACGGATCACTGTCTCTAGTGTTCGTAGGAGTGTAGGTGCACAGCTTCACGTGACATGGAAGCATTCAAAGTCATTAATTCTTTTCTGTATGTGCAACGAAATCAACGAGGCAAAGGACCTTTTCCAACGCCGCTCAAAACGAGAGATGAAAATAACGTAACGCGTTAATATGGCACGAAGCCATCGACACTGTCCGCAGCGCTTGCTATGAGTATCGAGGAGGGGGAATGGGCAAAAAAGCAGAAAAGCAGAAAAGCAGAAAAGCGAGGGCCACTATTGCCAAAGACCAATTTTGCGGCAGGTATGAACGCAATGAACGTAAGAATGAAACGCCCGGGGAAATGGTGAATTCACCTCATTGCAACTTTTTAGTGAGCGATGCCACACCTTGGCAGACGGAACTTTTTGACTTCTTAGATTATGCCGCAACGGCCATGGGTGGATGTTGCTTGCGCTGATGCCTCAGGAGGTTGTCGCGACGCGAAAAGCCATCAATTTTGCCGCAGCCAGGATGCGAGCAGAAGAAGGTGACCTGAACGGATGGCTGGTCGATATGTTGTCGCTGGTGACGAGTCAGGTCCTTCGGGTACAAAAAACCCTGGTTACACATCGAGCACCTATGAGGACGCTCGGAGCGGTCTAAATGGGTCTTCTGGTGGCGGCTGTTGACGGTCAATTCACGCTCGCTAGCGATTGGGCATGGTGAAAACTTACTTAAGCTCGCACTGACGATCGAAAGCCCTGTCGCAGCCCTCCACGTCGCAAGGGAAACCACCAGCGCGGGGTGCTTGTCTCCTGTGTGCTGCCTTCCGTGAACCGGGCCTCCGTGTCTCGAGACGATCGCCCGGTGTGTAGGTATCCTCGATATGTGCCTGCACCGTAGTTGGCTGCACCGTCGTCTCGTCGGCGTCCATGCAGCGCAGGTGTTCGTTGTTCAGCGGCCGCCTCTCGGCCTCTTTGACGTATTCGTAGATGGGTGCCAGGTCGTCTTGCGTCTGTTGGTGACCGAAGACCGGCATGTGGAATAGCTCGGACTCGTTGTAGAGCATGCTCACGGCGACATACGGTGCCTGGGGCTGGCGGTATTAGCAAAAGCCGCTAGGAGAGGAATGAAGGTCTTACTATGGCGTGCATACACTGGAGGAAGGGTATGACGCAAAGTTCGCATAGAGGGTTGAACAGGTCTTCGCACTCCGAGTAAAGCATGTCCAATGGCGCGTTCGGCATTTTATAGGCCATGATTGGGCTTGTGGCTGCTACTGGCTCCAGCAGAACAGCAAGGAGTACTGCCAGTGTAAGAAGCATAAGCATGCTCTGATGTGGATGTGGGTGCCTGGGGACGAAGCGGTCGACGATGAGGTGGAGAGTGAGGGGAACACTAAAATGTATGCAAAATCAAGAGGTAGCAATGCATGAACAATAAGGCGAAGATATATCAGAGGAGTGCAGAAGAAAGGTCGCGAATAGGGCGTAAGGTCAAGGTGAATGCATGTCTCGCGCAGTGGACTGCGGACTGCTGGAGGCCGGCAGCCTGAGGAGCCACACGTCACAGGCAGGTGTGGCTATGTCCATGACGCAGGTGTACAGGTTTGCATCGATGTAGAGGGTGCTGTGTCTGCAATTCCTTCAGTCTGGCGGGTTAGCAGAGATGAAAGTGCAATTCTGCTGGGCTGAAGTGTGCAAGTGACAGGCGACGGCGCCGTGCGCAACCAGGGGATCACGTGGGGATGCGCATCCTTGAACGGGTCGCACTAAGCCATTATGGGCGACGGATGAGGGGTTGTGCGGCTCAATCTGGCTCGTGACTTCCAGCACATTCAGATCAATGTTGTTGCAGTTGATCAGAAAATCTTGAATGCGAGCAAGTCTGGTATGTACTTGGGACGAAAAGTGCGAAATTTTGCGGACGTTCCTGCCGTTGATGTTTACCATGTGCACCGCAATGGTCTAGTCAACATGGACAGCAATCGAGCTTCCCATCACCGATTTCATCGTTGTTGCCAGATGATAACAAGAAGGGAGAACAAGGTGCGAGAACCGGCTGTCATGCCCTCCAGGCCGAGATGCCGGTCTTGATATATACTCGATCCCTCCATGGTCCGCCCACGACACACCATCACATCGTGTCGAGTCGTCACTATAGCAAGGCAACCGTTTCAGCCGTGCCTATTACTATTGCTATCGCTTTCAAGTGAGGCAACACTCAGCGCTTGACTGCATATGTGCTCACAGCGGATGTCAGAATATGGATACGGGCGGGCCTTCACCAGATGGATGAGACACAGCCTGCTGCAACTGCAGACGCTGTTCCAGATACTCCCGATGCCAACTACCTAGGTTCGTCGTTCTCCCTCCCCGGGCGACTCTTTGGGTGCACTAGGCATCAATATCCTCGGCCATTGCATAAAGAATTGTTTTTGCCGAATGGACAGGCAAAAACTCCCTGGTCCTCGAAAACACCAGACGACGTATCAGGGTGGACGTCTCATAGTATAGGGCCATCATTACTCGTGACGGGCGCGGATTTAATAAACATTATACCGGAAGTGAGACATGGAATTTTTCGCTGGACAGAGGGCGCAACGATAATTACAGTGGCCGTCCAGCCGTCGTGTGGTTGTGGGACGCTCGCAAGCATCCGCCGACATGGAAGGAGAAGTTATGGACAACGTGTCAACACATTTGGCAAGTAATGTGAGCAGATGCGCAAGGGGGATTCCTGTATTGAGTCATTTGTCTACCGCGCAGATTGCAATCGAAGTTTAGCATGGTATGCACTGTCGCCATGTTCCATCAATGCCCGCCTGAGCTGAGCTAGGGGACGTGATGGGGCGCCCGTGATATGGCGAAAGGGCGCCACGCGAATTGGACCCTGCGCGATCGATGGTCCCGCGCGATCGGAAATAGACAGGGGCACTGCGTCATGATTCCAGCCATCGACCTTGATGTCTTAACAAACACCCACATGGACCGATAGCGAATCCCTCTAGGCTTATTATGCCGCCCACTCTCTCTAAGAAACGCTTGCGAGCCGAATCACCGCAGCCAGAACCGCCATTGAAGCGTGCGCGTGCCCGCAATCCGCCTGCTCGCCGCGTCAAAGAGACCGTCTTCCAGACACTAGATGCGCCACCCAAAGTCAGCCGCACACTCTCTGAAACAAAGGCTTTTCTGGAGCAGGAAGACGATGGGAGCGAGCTATCCGAACCAGATAGTAGTGAGGAGGAGTTTGAAGACGTCCCGCTAAATGGCGCAAACAAGGCCAAAGGGAAGCGAAAGGCACCAGAAGACGATGGCGGCGACGAGAGCGAAGACGATGACTGGGAAGACGCGCTCGGTGCACACCACCACACAAAGCCCGACCACGGCCCCATGCCCGTCATCTCGGGAGACATTGCCCTCACACTCTCCGCCGCGCCGAGAACCGCCTTCGAGTCGAGGCCGGATGGGAAGAAGGGGCCGTCCAAGGTCCAGCGCCAGATACGGAGTGTCACGCACTGCATGCATGTGCAGTATCTGATGTACCACAACCTGACGCGGAATGCTTGGATGCAGGACAAGGAGGTGCAGAAGGTCCTCGTGGAGGACATGTCTGCTGGCTGCTGGCGCGAGCTCGAGCGGTACTGGCAGGACGCGGGCGTTGCAGACGGAGCTAGTCATGTTGTGGCGGCAAAGCCTGAGCCACCCAGTCCACCCGAGAAGGAGACGAAGGATAGGAAGGGGACATGGAAGAACTGTGGCAAGAATGGTGTCAAGGTGTACCAGAATCCGCAGAAGAAGGCCGTATCGGGCAAGGAGAAGGACACAAGCAAAACTGACAGGAACTCTCGCGACTGGGGCGCAACATCGGAGCCACTCGAGCCGAATACGCCGAATTTATCAGCTGGAGATCCTCTTCTCCGTCTCATGAGATACCTCTCAGCCTATTGGAAGTCCAAGTTCCGCGTTGTGGCACCTAGCTTACGGAAGCGTGGGTATCTGTCACCAGCAACATTGGAGGCTGAGATCAATGCTTGGAGGGATGGCTCAGACCATCCAGACACCTTTGGCGAGCGGTTGGAAAACCTCGAAGCTTTCCGCGAAAAAGCTAGGAAGTGTGAGGGCAGTCGAGATCTTGGGCATCAGTTGTTCACAGCCTTAGTACGAGGGCTGGGCATTGAGGCTCGCATGCTTGTCAGTTTGCAGCCTGTTGGATTCGGTTGGAGCCAGAGCGAAGAAGGCAAGCCAAAGAACCTTGAAAAGCTGAAAGACGTCGCGAAGTCTGCCGAAGCCATCACTCCTTCAAAGGTTACATTAGCGAAAGGCAACGCAACGCAACGAACTGTCATGAAGAAGACTGGAGCATCAATCGACAGGGATATGGTTGACAACAGTGACCTCAGCAGTGCCATTTCTATCTCTTCAGACTCCGAGAACGAGCGGCCGGTCAAGAAGTCTCCGAAGGCGCGCAACTACGGCGAAGACCTACCGTACCCGACATACTGGACGGAGGCCATCTCACATCTCACGCACACACCCATATCAGTATCTCCACTTCCCCGTACACTCATAGCAAGCGCGGCCTCCCCAGACAAACTCAGTGACTTCTACGCGCGTGGAGCACCAGCCGACAAGGCTCGACAAGTCCTCGCATACCTCATCGCCTTCTCCTCCGACGGCACAGCCAAGGACGTCACAACCCGCTACCTCCCAAAGCACCAATGGCCCGGCCGAACCAAGGGTTTTCGCATGCCCATCGAGAAGGTACCCATCCATAACAAGCGCGGCAAAGTCAAGCACTGGGAAGAATGGGACTGGTTCAAATCGCTCATGCGTCCCTACTCACGCCCCCACTCCCAGCGCAAGCCCTGGGACGAAGTCGAAGAAGAAGGCGATCTCGTTCCCGCGGAGCCAGAGAAGAAAAAGACCATGGACGAAGAGGGTGGAAAGGAGACGTTACAGGGTTATAAAACGTCTGCTGAGTACGTCCTGGAACGACATCTGCGCCGCGAAGAAGCGCTCAAACCCGGTTCTAAGATCATCCGCCATTTCATTACCGGAAAAGGCGAAAACGAAAAGTCTGAACCCGTATACCGACGTAAAGACATCGTTCTCTGCAAAACCATGGAATCCTGGCACAAAGATGGTCGAGAAGTTCGACCCGGCCAACAACCCCTCAAGCTCGTCCCTACGCGCGCCGTCACCGTGACGCGCAAACGCGAGATCGAAGAGCGGGAGCGGCTCGAAGGCGAGAAAGTCAAGCAAGGGCTTTACTCTAAAGCGCAGACTGATTGGATAATCCCGGACCCCATCGTCGATGGCAGAATCCCGAGAAACTCGTTCGGCAATATAGATGTTTACGTGCCGACAATGGTACCGAGCGGCGCTGTACACGTCCCCCTCCGCGGCACGGCGAGGATTTGCAGGAAACTTAATATCGACTATGCGGAAGCCTGCACAGGGTTTGAGTTCGGCAAACAGCGCGCTGTGCCGGTGCTTACTGGTGTTGTGGTGGCGGAAGAGAACGAGGATCTACTCATCGATGCTTGGGAGGTGGAGGAGGTGGAGAAAGTGAGGAAAGAGAAGGACAAGAGGGAGAAGTTGGTTTTGGGGCTGTGGAGGAAGTTCGCATCTGGCTTACGCATTATTGAGCGCATGAAAGCTGAGTACGGAGAAGACGTCGAGCTTCCAGTTAAGAAGACTACGATAATACCGGAAGAGAAAGAGGGGAAGGGGAAGTCGGAGTGGGAGGTCTTTCAGAATCATAAGAACTTTGAAGGTGGCTTCATGCGTGAGGACGCTGGACCGTCCGCTGGTGGTTTCATGCCTGAGACGTCGCATAACGCGGAACAGGATGAAGATATGGCAGGTGGTTTCTTCACAGCAAGTCAAGGCGACCCCGTCCACGGCGATCTTACCATCGACCATGGTGAGAAGAAGGAAGCATCAAGCACGCTGGTTGCGGATACGGCGTATCGAACGCCTATATCGCTTACTTCGGCGTTGCAACAACCCACCAGCGAAACCAGCGCTGACGAAGATGAAGAGATGGAGCGTATGGACGTTGATAAACCTGAAGATAAGGGAGAACAAGATACTCCAAAATCGTCCTCAAGCCGGAAATCTCGAAATACCGCCTCCACAGGTGGACGCCCCCGTAGTCGCGGCGCCAAAGCCACACGCGCCTCAACTTCTGCCTCACGTACACGCAAGTCCTTGGTCCTTGACTCCGACGACAACTTTTCTGATGCACCACCCAATCCTCCAACACCTCTGCAGTCGACAAGATCAGCACTGAGGAGAAAGGCAGCAGGAAAGAGCGATGCGCAGGTCAAGAGCCACTTTTTCGCAGAGGGAAGCGATAGGGAGACGGATATAACGGATATGACAGAGAGGGACAGTCCTAGGAAGAAGCCTGCAACGAGGGGAGGGAGGGGACAGGGACGGGGACGGGAACGGGGAAGAGGGAAGAGGGAAGGCTAAAAGTCAGTCAAGGGGTTCGATTACGCGGGTAGTATCCGACGAGAAGCCCACTCTCAGATACGTCCGAATTCCGAAAGAACGCATGTGTTCAGCTTCGATATGAGAAATACAATATTCCGCCAATGCAGGCTTCACTATTTTAGTCCCGCCACGTCCCGCTAGATAAGCTTGGCGCTTGGCCCTCCACTCCACCTTGGCCTTCATCTCCCCTTTCCACCCTATCCTTGAACATCTCAAAACAAATTTCATCGCACGGTCGCTTGTTAGATGTTGACTGCCGTTGGAGGTTGCCTCCTGTATCGTGTATGGGGTGACCCGGCGCGCAAAATTTACACACATAAGCGCCATCCGACAAAACTGAAGCAGAGGAGACGCCAAACCCGCCATCGCTGACGGGGGTGCTGGAATACGATCTTAGCTCCAGCATTTGTTCATGGTATGCATGGATGATCCGCTCCAGGATGTTCAGCACACATGGCCTGGATCGCGCATATTTCTCCGTACATGCGAGGCATGGTATTAGTATTGATGCTGCTTCAGTTCGTCTCGTCTCGTCCCGCCTGCATCTTTCGCTTTTTTTGCTACCTGTTATTCACTCTTCATTTCAAATCGCATATTATGCGTTTCTCTAATATCGTGACTGTGTCGGTAGGTGTGGTCGTGCCGCTCGTGGCTGCTCATGGCGCTATCCCGGGTGTACCCAAAATCTTCGGTCTACCTAGAGACTTGAAAGAGCGTGCCCCTATTAATTCACGTGTTCTTCGCCATTCTGTGGAGTCGAAGGGAGGGTTGTTGGAGACGCGGCAGGGAGGGCAGAACGGTCGGTGTGGACCGGGCTTTGGAGGTGCTTCTTGCGCGTCTGGATATTGTTGTTCTGGTGCTGTACGTTGACTCACTATCGGAGCTTGAATGCTAGAGATGAGATGGAAGTGCTGACTTTTTTGTGTGTGTTAGGGCTATTGTGGAACAACAAACGATCACTGCAGTGCACCAGACTGTCTCATTGACTTTGGTCCCGCGTGTGACGCGAACAAAACTCCCGCTGGAGCGAGTACGCGCAACGATGCTCGGCCCCGGAAGGGCAATGTAGCTTATGGAGGCGACGGAATCTACGCGTGCCAGAACGCCGGCACCGTAGCCATCACCTACGACGACGGGTAAATTCCCCTCCAAACCCCCATGCACAGCCAAAAAGCGACTCACTAACAACATGGCAGCCCATACATCTACACCGATTCCGTCCTCGACCAATTCGCCTCCTTTGGCTTCAAAGCCACATTCTTCATCACCGGCATCAACAACGGCAAAGGCGCCATCGACACCACTGCCTCCTGGTCCAACGTCATCAAGCGAATGGTAGCAGAAGGCCACCAAGTCGGCAGCCATACATGGTCCCACCAAGACCTCAGCGTCATCTCAGATACCCAGCGCTACGACCAAATGGTCAAAAACGAAATAGCCATCCGCAACATCCTTGGCAAATACCCAACCTACATGCGTCCCCCATACTCCTCCTGTAACGCCGCGTGTCAAGCTGTGATGGGACAGCTAGGATACGTGATCTCGTATTTCGATCTCGACACCGACGATTACAACCAACTCTCCAACATCCAGGTCGCCAAAGATAACTTCAAGAGGATCCTCGACGCCACGGCCGGCGGACCCGCGACGGGGGATCGGTTGGCGATTGCGCATGATATCCATGAGGCTACGGCGTTGTCGCTTACGGGCTATATGTTGCAGTATCTCAAGGATCAGGGGTATCGCGGTGTGACGATGGGGGAGTGCATGGGTGACCCCGAGGCTAATTGGTATCGCACTTCAGGTGAGGGTGGATCGACTTCTCCTCCTCCTCCGTCGGGAGGCTTGCCGGTATCGACTGACGGGTCTTGCAGCGCAGTGAAAGGAACCTGTGCCGGGTCGTCGTTTGGGAACTGCTGTTCGCAGTATGGGTGGTGTGGGTCGAGTCAGGATCATTGTGGGGCGAGTTGTAATGCGTTGTTTGGGAACTGCGGTTCGGGGACTGCTCCTGCTCCTACTCCTGCTCCTGCTCCTGCTCCTACTCCTACTCCTACTCCTACTCCTGCTCCTGCTCCTGCTCCTAATCCTGCTCCTGGTAAGCCGGTTTCGACGGATGGGTTGTGTGGTACGCAGACTTGTGCGGGCTCGCCGTTTGGGAACTGCTGCTCGCAGTATGGGTGGTGTGGCTCGTCGGCGGATCATTGTGGTTCGGGCTGTAATGCTGCCGCTGGACAGTGTACTTGAAAGGGTGGGAAGAAGTCGCGGATAGAGGTACTCGAGATTGCTTCAGCTACAAGTTGTTAATATAGACGACTGGCTGCTTGAGTTGAAGTAGCATATACAATATTTATTTCAGTCCGTTGTGTCCCTGCCGCCATCCCAGTCCATCCATATGCTACTTTGCTCCTGTTCAACTTCTTTTCCCTGTCCACGGTCGCATATAGTAGTAAGGTCTGTTTTTGATTAATGGGTTTAGCGATCTAAGAGATTAAGAGTTGTAAATTGATAGCGATGGCCTGTGATAGCGCAATGTAGGAAGGGGCGGGCGAAGCGACTCCAGCTTCTGAATCAACCAGGGTATGATTTACAGGTGTTATACAGTGAGTTTAGAGGGCTTAAATTTCTTTTAACGTGGCCGACGGTCTTTTGCAAAAGCGGGGTTCTGCAACATCTAAGTTCAAGGACGAGGCTTGAAACTCTATGAACCCTAACCAACCTACCACAGCGCACTGCTTGAATTAATTTGTTATCCTATAGGGTAAGATAGAGTTTATAGCTGCGGAGAAGATAGCGTCTTTAGAATATTAGAATTTGTTATTGTTGCACCATAATCTACTGTGGAAATTCAGCCAAAAACGTTACCTTCTACTACCAGTTCTGTTAACATGTCCTTTGTATCAAATACCACCACTACAACTACCCTCTCTGGAGCTCAAAAGAG
>ML976064.1:1579-11901 GCA_010015635.1 Clathrospora elynae
CTTGTACAGTCAGTTGTTAAAGAGGGGGCTAAAGAGGAGGCAAAAGAGCCTAGTCTTTTACTCTACCACTTTCAGGTACAGGTTAAGCTTCTACACTATGAAAATGCAGGTTTAAGAGAGGCTCTTACTACCAAACAGAAGCACAAGAAGAAAGGTAAGGCCCTTGATCTTCAACAGCGCAAAGAGTATTATAGTGGAGCTGCAGTCTGGTCACCTAGGAAGGTGAGAGAGGCTAGGGCAAGACAATCTGTAAAGGAGCAAGAAGAGGAGAAATCACAACCCCAAAAGGCAAAGGCAAAGGAGGAGAAAGCAGCTGCAAAGCTTGCTAAGCTCTAGGAAGCTGAGGAGAAGCGTGTGGAAAAGCGTGTGGAAAGAGAGGCAGCCAAAGTAGCTAGGGTGGAAAAAGCAGCTGAAAACAAACACCAAAAACAGGCTGAAAAAGAGGCACAGAACGCTGCAAAAGCTCTACAATTGTCCCAAAAGGGCAAGAGAACAGCTTCATCAAAACCACCTGCTCAGAAGCGCAGAAAGGTGGCTAAAAAAGCAGTGGATAGTGAGGAGGCTGCATCAGCACCTCTACCCAAAACAACAAGCAGGGGCCGCACCATCAACCTTCCAAGCAAATATGAATAGTGCAAGTTTCTTGCATGCATCAATAAAGTACCCCACTACAAAATCTTGTGATAATAGCTGTTGTGGATGGCTCTACAGCCTCATGTTTGAAGTTGTGATCATAGTGTGTGGTGGCTCGTTACGCGGAGTGGCTCGTTACGCGAACCTGCACGGTATAGAAGGAGCTGATTTTGGATAGTGCGCCGCCTTAGACCGGTTAATCACCGAAAGCCAACAGCCCGCAATTGCAACGGCAAGTATGCGCCTGCGTCTACCGTTCTAGCTCGGTTAAAATAGTCTGAGATGCTCGGCTTTCAGGACATGCAGGAACATGAATGAACTTGAGGTCGAGTATAAGATCCTTGGTTTCGAGTGTGTCTTGTTCATCCCATCTTTTGCCGGCACGATACCGGACTTCCTGGCCCTTTTTTAGTTTCGATTAGCCGTTTCTTTGTCAAACTACAGATTCACACGTATCCGGAACGATGCGTTTAACTTGTATACTTGCCGTTGGGCTCATTCCAGGCACTGTTTACGCATGGCCGGCTCACGTACGTTGCGGTGTCGATTGCGAGTTTTCCACGGCTCCTGATATCGGGGCAACATGCGAGAGCTTCGCAAGTAGCTGGGGAATTTATGTCGTGGATCTCAAGAGCTTGAACCCTGGCATCAATTGCCCTGATGCTGACACGGATACCATTTACTGTGTTATCGGCACTGTCACCGACGATCCGCCTACGTCTTCGCCTAGACCGAGCACTACGACCAGCACTAAGCTTTTGACCAGCTCCGTTCTCCCAGTTGTTACCAAAACGTCAAACGCAGCTACTACCACAGCTACTGGAAATGGTATCGCAACCCCCTAGCCCACGCAGCCAGAAATGGTTTCCAACTGTAACAAGTTCTTCTTCATTGCTCGGGGCACCATCTGCAACTCGGTACTTATTTCCGCGCAAATTTCTCTGGCCGACCTGTTCAAGTGGAATCCCAGCGTCCTGGCCGATTGCTCTGGTCTGCGGGCTGAAGTCAACATCTGCGTCAGTGTAACCGGCGGAGCCACTACGACCGCTACTCCTAGACCCTCGACCACCACTCCCACAGGAAACGGAATTCAAACACCTCAACCCACTCAGCCAGGCATGTTCACAAATTGCGCCAAATTCCATTATGTTGCTCAGGGTGTCACATGCAGCCAAATCACCAGCTACCAGCATATTAGTCTTGCCGAGTTTGTCAAATGGAACCCTACTGTTGGCAGTGACTGCAGAACTATGCAATCAGACGTCAACGTTTGCGTAGGCCTCATCGGTGCTACGACCACCACAAACAAGCCAACTACGACTACAACTGCAGGCAATGGCATCCAGACACCTCAGCCCACTCAACCCGGCAGACTTGGGAACAATCAAGAGCTTGATTTGATTTGTTTGAGTTTTGGATCTTTTTTGCAAATCAAATTAGTATCAAATTGAGCCTTTAGGATCGTCAAACAAGATCAAATTGAAGCCGTGATTTGATTGATTTGATTTGACGTTTTGGTGTTGTTGTACAGAATTTGCTATAATATTACCTCCTAGGTCTTAATATCCAAAACGTTAACAATGTAATTGTAATAATATTCCGCAAAATATTGTGGATTTTTAGACAATAGTGTGGGTATATATGTCATGTTGAGCCTCATTCCTAATTTGGTTCAACCGGCTCCCCAGCACCGAAGCTGTTGGATAGGCCGTAGCACTAGTGCTGAAACAAAGAACTGACTGAACGATTGTATTCTGGTTGATATCTGTTCTGTCTATCGGAGGACCGGTGAGGGGTTCTTATCCCATCCGGTCCTTCCGGTCCTTCCGGTATGGCAGCCAAGTATCTATGATGGCAGCCGGCTTACAGCCGGCTTCCATCGAAGCTTCCTGCAGTCCTATCGTGCTATCCCAGATCCATTGCGGTTCCCTGCCCAAGGCGGGGAAACATCAGGTCGTAGCCATCCTTCGGCTTATGGCTATTCCCACAGAAGCGGTATATAGACCTCAGCACCACGTTCATAGCAAGACATAGTGGCAACGGAGCTGGCCATGGAGAATGTGAGCGACGCTGAGATCGAGCGTATATACGAAATAGCTGGCTGGGATTTTGAAAACTGACTGTGTGTATACCTGCCTATGCGTATCCAAAACAATCAAAACGATCAAAACTTCCAAATCAAAACGAGCATACAACACCATCAAAACAAATCAAAACAATATTGCAAGAGTTGCCATTCAAACAAGATCAAAATAAGTTTGAGATTTGATTTGATTTGATTGTTCCCAAGTCTGCAACCCGGTATGGTGACAAATTGTAAGAAGTTTCACTGGGTTGCCAAAGGGGTTACCTGCAGCCAGATCATCAGCTATCAAAAAATAACATTCGCCAACTTTGTCAAGTGGAACACCGGTGTTGGTTCAAACTGCAATACTATGTGGTCGGGCAACAATGTCTGCGTTGGCGTTTAGAAAAGCTTCGTGCGTCACGAGAGCAGATTCTAGGACGTTCGGACAAATGCTTGAGACTGTAATTTTGTAATTTCTATTCAGTTATTATTAATTTCTACACGTGTGTATTGTAAAAATGAGTGATAATGTACTATTGTTTCCTCTTTTGAGGCCTGTTTGATCAACCACTCTAAATTTGAAGATGGTTAACTTGACGGTAAAATGCGGATCCAGAACTAGTCGTGGCAGCATTCTGGCTTCACAGAGTCACCGAACACCCATGTAGAACATGACTGCCCGTTGCACTGAGTGCCCAGGTCGGGTTGCCATTATCGTAAATAGGTCACGTTGTCATTTGACCCACTTCCTCCCCCGACCTTGCCTAAATAGGGAGGTCCTGCCGACATCTCCCCGCAATCCCCCTTTATGTCTGTCATACAACCACTAGCTTATCCAACGTTATCTAGTATCTATATGTCTTTGGAAGCCCATAACGGCCTTGGTGGATGCGCAAATGTAGATGATTGGCCACGGCCATGACGGGGCGGCACTTCATCTGGGTATAAGATGAGCCTTCTCGACCACCCATCTCACAGCATTGGATCACTACCAACACGCAGTTAGTAACAAGAGGCGGACTACATCTTCTCACAGATTACAAAGCCATCATGGCAATACATCCGTTCAAGACTCTCAATGTTGAGGAGACACAAATCGCTCGCGATGTTATTTTGTCTCTACATCCCGATGTCGTCGTCGACTTCCGTGAGATATATCTACAAGAGCCGGAGAAGGAAGCTATGAAGAAATATCTAGAGTCTGAACATGCAACCAGCCCAGGACAGTCCTCGGATGTGAAGCCGCCGCCACGGCTGGCCAAGTGCCAGTACGATGTCATTGGCACCGACAAAATTCCAGAGTATCATGAGTCTGTCATCGACGTCGAGGTGCAGAAGAGAGTCAGACATGAGATTGTGGGTAAAGAGAAGCACGCAAGTCTAACGCTGTGGGAGTTAGAACATATGGTCAATGCATGCAAGAAGAGTAAGGAATTTCAGGATGCGATTGCGGAGTTCAAGCTACCGGATGGATTTGAGCTCGTAATTGAGCCATGGTGAGTGCCCAAATTTATGTTCCTTGCCAGTAAACTCCCAATCTAAAACTTTGGAAGGCCATATGGCGGACTCGAGATTGGAGCCGAGAATCGAAGATACTTCCAAGGACTATGCTTCGCTCAATATCTCAACAACAAGAATGCCGACTCGAACTTCTACGCTTACCCGCTGCCAATTATTCCAGTTATGGACGCACACATGAAGAAGATCGTCCGCATCGACAGACTGGCGACGGGTGGTAAAGGTGATAGCTTGACGGGCCAGACACACTCTGAGCGAGTCCTCGACCATTGCCAATCTGCCGAGTATGTTCCGGAAATGGTAGCCGGCGGAGTTCGACAGGACTTGAGGCCAATCAACATCACACAACCTGAAGGGCCTTCATTCAAAGTCACGGATGAGTCTTTGGTCGAATGGCAGAAGTGGAGCTTCCGCGTATCATTCAACCCCCGAGAAGGCGCCGTACTCCACGATATCCATTATGACGGTCGAAGCATCTTGTACCGCATGAGTATTAGCGAGATGACCGTTCCGTACGGCGATGCACGAGCGCCATTTCACCGCAAACAAGCCTTCGACTTTGGCGATGGCGGTGCCGGGAACTGCGCCAACAACCTCTCGCTTGGTTGTGACTGCCTCGGCGTCATCAAGTATTTCGATGCTGTCATCGTGGGATCTAATGGAGAGCCTAGAGTCCATCCTAACGTCATCTGTCTGCATGAGCAAGACAATGGTATCGGCTGGAAGGTAAGTCGCACCCTCAAGTCGGTCAGTCTGAGTATTACTAACACCATCACAGCACACAAATTGGCGCACTGGCCGCGCTATCGTAACACGAATGCGAGAGCTTGTAGTCCAGTTCATCATCACGCTGGCCAATTATGAGTACGTGTTCGCGTACAAGCTAGATACCGCCGGTGGTATCACACTCGAAGTCCGCGCGACAGGAATCGTCTCTGTCGTGAACATCGACCCAGGAAAGACATCTGAATACGGCAACGTCGTCTCAGGCGGTGTGCTAGCTCAAAATCACCAGCACATTTTCGCTGCTCGTAAGCTCGCTATATTCCCCGCACAACGACTGCGTACTAATCACACGAGCAGGCATTGATCCAGCAATCGACGGCCACAACAACACAGTCACATACGAAGAATCGCACTCGGTACCCCAAAACGAAACAACAAATCCCAATGGCAACTTTTACGAGATTCGCAAAACCACCGTCAACGAATCGACCGGTCTCGACGCTAACCCTTTCGACCACCGCGTCTTCAAAATCGTCAACCTATCAAAGAAGAACCCGCATAGCGGCAACCCTGTCGGCTACAAATTCGAACCTCTCCCAACTCAAAAGATCCTCGCGGCACCAGGAAGCATCCAAGCGCAACGCGCACTCTTCACTAACCACCACGTGTGGGTTACCAAATACCACGACGACGAACTCTACGCCGCGGGGCGCTACACGTTGCAAAGTCAATTGGAGCAAGGCGGCGTTCACGACATGGCTGCGCGCAAAGAGAAAGTCGACGACGAGGACCTTGTTGTGTGGAATGTGTTTGGGTTGACGCATAATCCGCGGGTGGAAGATTGGCCTGTGATGCCGGTGGAGATTTATCAGGTGCATTTTAAGCCAAGTGATTTCTTTGAGAGGAATCCGGCGATTGATGTCCCGAGTGCGAAGAATGGGGCGAGTGTGTTGGTGGGGAAGGAGTGTTGTGAAGGGAAATAGAATGCTGATTAGGTCGATGGAATGCATTAATATTGTAGTGGAGAAGAAGCATGTATATATTTTTGAATGAACGCTAGTGTAGGATTCACTAATCAAAGTAGAAGGAGAGTTTGCATGCTCGCTTCTCATGTTCTCGAATCGGTCGGAGAAATCTAGTTCTGGGCAGGGAGGTATGGATTGGTCTCACCCGCAGCACGTGCAGCATGACCCTTCGTCAAACCCAGTTTTCTCGCCTCTTCGTCAACAATCTCCGTCAGCAGATCGGCAAGACTCTTCTCTTTCGGCGCACATCCAAACAACTTGTTTGCCCTCGTAGACTTGCACAACGAGTTTGTACCCCACAGATAACTTCCCCAAGGCTTCAATTTATCCGCCTCATCCTTTTCAATGTGATCGACTTCAGCGCTGTTGATGAGCTTCTTGTCAAAAATGAGCTGTGCAAGCTTCTGTCCAATCTCGCCCCAGGCGAATTGTCCGTTCTCAGTGAAGTAGTAACCCTTGTCGTTCCAGGTAGCTTTGCTTCCATCCGGAGATAGCGCGGCGGTGACAAGGGCGAGATACACGTTACTGAGGTCCTGGACGTGGACTTCAGTCCAGCGATTGACTCCTTCGTTGATCACGAACCCCTTGTGGCGTTCGAGAGCAATACGAGCCATTTCGTATACTTGGACGCTTCGCTTGTTGTCAGGACCACGGCCGGGCCCATAGATACACGGCGGACAGACGATCGCGGAATATATCCCGCTGGAGGCCTTGTTTGCCGCGAGAACGACTTTGTCGACGTTGCGATGGATCGCCGAGTCTGGGATCGACGTTACATCGGTAATGCCATCCCAGTCATCAAACACCTTCTCGCGAGCGATGCCGTACGTTCCCTGTTCAAAGTCTTCATAACACAGTATGCCGGTGCCTGAAGTGTGAATGAGATATGTTTGCTTCTGGCTTTTCGCGAGTCCTGCAACCAGAGCTTTGGCGGAGCTCAAGTGATCACAATCTGCGCAATGAAGCATGATGTCGGCATCGGCGGCTTCTTTAGTGATCAAGTCGGTGCTGTCCAGGTCGCTGTAGACCAGACGAGTTTTGGGGTATTGAGCGGCTACCTTTGCGCCTTTGTCGCTGTTGCGCACCAGCGCGGTGATCTCGAGGTCTGGATATGTGTTTGCTACGGCATACAATGCATCGCCGCCAATGTAGCCCGTTGCACCCGTGCTACGAAATATTAGAGCCCGCCAGCGATTATTTGCTTGAAATGAAGTACATGAATAGTTTCGGCATCGTGTGGTAGGTTGGTCGTGGATTGAGAGTTGGAATGTTGTGATCGAATACTCTGAGTTATGCTGATGACTTTGGCTGGGTATTCCACCCCTTATAAGGAAGAAAAGCAACTCGCGTCTCCCACTCTGTTACTAATTACTAATGTACCTGTAACTGTGCAATTATATACGAGATGCCCTGTATAGGCTGCGCTACATGTCTAGGCGTATCGAAGCCTCCCACCAGCCTGGGCGGGGTATTGTGGTTTGCGAAATGCTGGGCTCAGGTGGGGTTTCGGGTAATCGTGCAATCGGAAGCGGCCAGATCAGCTAATGTAACGGTCATAGTAGAACTCGTAGAACTCGTATAACGCATGCGGAAGATGAAGAATGAGGACTGCACTGATTGTGTTGGCGAGCAATGTGCAGGAGTAGCATGAAGGAACTGGTTGATTTCTATGTACTGGAGTTTGAGGGGTTTATATACAACGAGTGGAGTATCCAGAAGATTCCGGATCAGCTGTGGGGACTATGGATCGACAGTGACACATGATCAAGTAACGTCATGGTAGAATCTTCTAGTTTAGACGCTATTGCCGGCTGACAGATTGAATAGCTATGAACGAAGGGTAGCTATATAACTATGAGGTGCGGGCAGTCATATGACATGGAAGTCGGACCTAAGTTGAGCCGTTTGGGCAAAGATGAATGCATCAGCTGAGCATCCCAAATCTTCACACATCCCAAACTGTAACAGCTAAACATTGCACACACTAGTTAAAGTTAATATATTGGATGCTCTGGGGATGGCAGTGATTTCTGTACCACTCACCATTGGATGTAAGGCTCAAAATTAGCTGTACACGTCGTTTTTTGTGGTTTTCTGAGGTTGTGGGTGGAAAAGATGGGCGGGCGCTTGCCGCCGACACTTTGACAAGCAGTTATCAACCATATTGCCATTCACAGGACAACTAGTGTTACCTGCAGATGCATCTCCAAGATCCGACTGAGCTTGGAATATTGGGATGATCCAGCTCCTGTTGTGGGTTCAGCTTTTGTTGGTTGATTGACTTGGCTTCATGCGACACATGAGATTGCTTGTGTCTTCTGGACAGTGTACATCTGTTTACACCATCTGCAGCTGCAATTTCCTGGTGTGTAAATTGCTCTCCTGGTTCCAGGGATCCAATTGCTACAATTGCTGCAAGCGCATCCTCAATTGGGGTGTTCTGTGATCATCACGCCTTAGCAATCATCACAGCAATGTGCACAGTAATCGATTTCCCGACCATATATCACTCTGCAACGTCAATAAAACCAGAAAACTCGAAATATACAATGTATTGCCTCACAATCAGCTTCAGGAGTCAAGGTTACCTTATTAGGATCCAATACACTATATTTTAGCATGATGACTGGATGTTTGTACGGTAGCGATTACTCACTGACCCGATTCTTGGCTTGAGCCCAGCATTTCGAATAACACCCATATAGTGGAAAACTTTAACAGGAGACTCCCCAGGTGGTTGAGCCACTACCCTACATTTTCCAACCCAACTACTGAATATTCCCACTCAACCACTGATATGGAAACACCCCATTTTTTGAAGGGAAAATTCAAGGCCAGACTGAAAGACTTCTTCAAGACTCCTACTACGGGTGAGCATGACGCGGGTGAAGAGGAACATGCCGTTAAAACCGCTGAGACGGTCACATTCCAGAAATTCGAGAGCGATGGAAACGGGCAAGAGCAAGAGGAAGTAAAACATCAGAAGTTTCAGCCACGGTACTCTATAGTACTCTATGGCCTTCTAGGTGTTTATGCCCGAGTTATGTTTGCTACCTACGGTGCTCGACAACCTTCCAGGCGTTTGTACCTGAAGTTCGGGTGCCTGAGTTCCCAGCATATATAGAGCTCTCACTCCCATAGTCGATACATCGCGCATTTCCCCATGTTCCATACCTGGTCCTATTGACAAGAAGTATTGGAAAGAGGAATACACTGGCGAGTGGAGCCAAGTTCGCGCTATTCCAAACCATAAGTTCTGTCAACTTATCCTACGAGCATGCGACCCACTTCGCAAAGTGCATCCTGCCTGCGTCGCCGTCACCGGGCGAAGCGAAGGCTCTTTTCATCGGGTTACCTTCGCCACACTGTATCGAAACTTCAAGACAGAGAACTACATGGTTCGCATACCAGAACATGGGACGACTAAATTATGGACCGAGCAGGACAAGTACATGCTGGAACGCGACGTGGGCATACTACGGTATTTCCACCTCTATATCAAGACACCCATCACTGAAATCTTTGATTAAGACACGGAGGGGGATAATATCTTGGGCATGCCCTACATTTTTGAGGCTAGGATCGAAGGCACCCCGCTTACGACACATGGTTCAGTGAAGACAAGAAGAACTATAATCCCCGAACAGCCGTTGTCAACAGCGACTGTCCGTCTGCGGAGGCGGAGGAGAGGCGCATCATCGCTTGATTCATTCAAAGAAGATCTAGCGACTCAAAATCCTAATTATGAAGACAGCAGCGAAGTGGTCGTGGTTGACTTACATGAGCTCGAGTTGCCTGATGCGAATACCGAGCGCCTAGTCCGGATTAACGACGACGACATTTCTATCGAGCTTAACGAACTTCGCCTTAGAAACCCGAAAAAGGGAGAAGGCTGAACGGAGGGCCACACCTGTGTGATGAATGTCCTTTTGTAATCATTACGTCATTCGGGAAGTTTTATCCGGCTGTCACATTGGTGCCATCACAAAGTACATATACCTTTGACTTACTGCGTACATAGAAGACCTTCAAATAGCGAAACTACATCAAACTACTTGTCGCCACGTCCCACTCCATCTTGATTACCGGTGCCTCTGGCTACTTAGGGGAGGGTCATTCCTCGCCCAATGGAGCCATACCCTCCCTAAACCCCACAAGGCTCACTACGCCCTCGTTCGATCCCAAGAGAAATCAGAAACAGTCAAGAAGTATCGTGCTGAGCCTCTGATTCTCGATCTCCAGATTCTGCTATAATGTTGACTTCGCGAGATCCGATTGAACCCGCACCCAGTGACCACCATTGCACGCCGTCTTGCTGTGTCGAAGTCTACGAAATTTGTTAGTTCATTCAG